>UZAN01041112.1:28918-51660 GCA_900618425.1 Echinostoma caproni
CAATGGGAGTGTGCTCCGACATGTAAGAGGCCATTAGCCGACCATGAAATATCGAACTGTGTGTGTGTGTTGATATAGAAGCACGCGCGTTGATCTGATCCGTTCTATTCTCTTTTTTGCCGCTCTCTCGTTTACTCGGACCGTTCACACTGTGTCCACACTTCGAAGGAAAGTTAGGACAACCGATGATTGATTGATTGATTGATTGATTGAACGATCAATTGAGCTCGGTGGACAATTGGTCGGACAAAACAAGTCTGCGCATGACATCGCCTTCGCACGTATGATCACAGGCGCGAGGGTACTTACTCATAGATCGGGAATTGCTGAACAGAATGTGGATATGGCTGTTTGTCTTGATATCCATTACCGGTTCTCGGATAAGCAAAACAAGACGACACAATTCGATATGGCACTGAGACAGACAGAGAGGGAGAGAGAGTCAATCATATTGAACAAACCCCTGCTTGAGTCGCATCGATTGCAAGCTTGGCAAACGATGTGCAATTCGTTATTTTCGTCCAAAACATAGCGTTGTCGTTATCCGGTTCAAGACAAGTCAAGTCAGAATTTGTGATGGGAAATAAGTTTATTGACTACGGAAATAATTATCATAACACAAATGTCTTACTTCTGTGATTTTTTTTGTGTATTGGTTATCGAAATATATAATAAAACTACATGAACTACATGCGGTCATACAAAAGCAGCCTGAAGAAATACAGACAATGGGAAGATACCCTACGGAGTTCGAACTTAGGACCTCCCGGTGGTTACTTCGACAACCTTATCACTCGACCACTGCTTATCGGAGCTGTCTTCTTCTCCGATTGGTCTTGGAAACAGTTCTGGACTGCTGTTTCGACCTTTTTGGATTATCAGTGATCAGCACTATTCTCATATTCCAGGTGTGATTCGAACCATGAACCTATGGACTGAGGAATGAGCTAGGCCGCCAACATGTCTGACAGAGTCGAAGATTAGTTAGCTAACCAGAGTGGGAACCTTGTCAATATGCTTGGACCAGGAAAGACCATACAATAAGGTACAGCCGCCTAATTTCTCCCTTGTCTCTGTGGTAACCCTTTGATTTTCAGCCGCCCAATCCTGAAAAATTACTTGTATGCATGTATTTATTGTGCCTTAGGAGATAGAAAATATGAAAGCACAAATACCAGTATTTGTTTATACTGATGCAATAAATAAGATAACGTCTTTTATCTCCTATGATGTAACCATTACTTTCGTTTTTGTATTATAGATAACTTGTGCAGTCAACTGCGCCCACATTTCAGTCAAAAATGTGTTCACCGTTACAATGGGATAAAAAATGAAACGAATAGAATAGAATAATGATAAAACTTAAACAGGTTTAAAATTAGTTCGTTGCGGATCTTCACCGTGTCAGTGAGAATACGAACCAAATAGTTGCGGTAAATGTTTATGCGTGAGGGTAAGAAGCGAAAATTAGATCGGGTTGTACTGCGTGTTAACGACAAGCAGATAAATTGGGATTGAGTGGATGACCGGGGTCATTGAGTATCTTATGAGCGAAATTTTCACATGAAGTGATATGCAAATTAGACAATTTTGTGATCAACGTTTTCAAAGTAATAAGAGTAGCACGACTGATAATTACTAAACCGCAACGTAGAGTATTAAAGTCATTTCAAAGCGGTCCAGGGAAAATAACGGGCGAACAATAAAGTATGGCAGGAAAAATGCATTGATAAACAAAGGAACATACAGTTTCGTGCTTCACTGGAAATTGTCGTAGCTTGCCTATTGGAAATTATGTTCAATCAGAGAAATCCCACAGCGCTGTTGGCAACAATCCTTTGTGTGTGTGTGTGTGTGTGTGTGTGTCATGAGTTGATACACTGATAGCAACATTCACTTTTCTTTTCATTTTACTTTCTTTTATTGAATATACAAAGGTACAATCTTCAGGAAGGGGGAAGCGACCAATCAAAGGGCTGCCATTCAACACACACAATGGGGAAAGTTAGGCGGTGGTGGTGGGACTCGAACACACATCCCCGAGGGTGACAATTTGATGATGATACCACCGGGCTACCACCGCCCGTTCCGATCATAGATTAAGATATAATAGGGTTTCCTATTGCAATCGAGGACGTAGTTATGCGATTCACTTGATCTGTCAATCGCTTAGGGGCAACAGTGGTTATTCCTTTAGTCTCACCATTTACTCTGTTTAAAAAGCGGATTCAAATGTTTTATTCCGTATCGTCCTGATGCTGAAACAAAACAGTCTCATAATTTGACTTTCGATACAATAAAAAGAGCGAACTATGATTCTTATTTCATTTTGTAAGGATAGATTTGACTGAAATATTTTTCGTTCAGTCCACCTATCTGGACGGAGTCACGAATAAAAGAAAAGAAAAAGGCGAACGCTTTCGATTATTTTGAATTGGACACATTCATCCGTTTACTATGTGCATACACTTTTACTATCTGTGCTCAAATGGATCAACCTATTACCAAACTGATTCACCGATGCGGTCAGGATGGTGATAATATAATGCTATCACTCCCGTTCCGCCCCTCTACGAGGGTCCCTCACGTGAGCTTTTGCGATTTGCGACTTTATCCAATCTTGTCTGAACAATATCAGTGAACTCTGCATAATTTTATACTCTCTCTTTCTCTCTGTGTGTGTGATCATTTGCTTACCCTCGTTTAATGTGTGAAGAAACTCCTGGGTCCAGCAGTTGTTTTAACGGATTTCACGAAGAAAAACGCGATTTATATAAATATATATATATATACTTGTGTGTGTTTATACGCATGTGAATGTATGTTTGTGTAGGTTTGACAGCATTTGATTTTTCGTTCGTTTGTTTCAATCTGAAACCACGTGTTTCATCCGCGTCCTTGTGCAGATGCAAAGCTATCAGTCTTTGCAAAATAGAAACAGGGGAAAAATACACGGATGAACAGGTAGCACATTTGGCGCTAGGTTCATTTCAACAGAGAATAACCTGAAACAACGGAGTTTCTTTTGCTATCTACATCCAAGTGGACTAGAATCGAGAATTTGTTTGAAAGTTATTCAACCGGAGACACCAAACACATGCGAACCAATCGCATGTGTTGTTGTTGTTGCTACGGTTGTTGTTGCGTAATTAAATCGATCCGATGAGTGGTAGGGTTTTGTTTGATGGGAGAAGGTGTTTGTGACGGGTGCACAATTCGAATGTTGCCGTACCTCTTGTTCCATCCCCGCTCCCGTTGTTGGACGATATGGGAATAGTCTGTCAAGATCGAAACGTGATTTGCACAACTGGAGTGCCTCTTGTGAAAGATCAACCCGTTCCGTCAAATCCTCGGGTTGTGTAACATTTACCAATGCACCGGAAGGTTCATGATTGCTTGCGGATAGACCACTGGTGTCCGCCATTGCACGTGAAGTCATTGGATCATTTGAAAGATCTAATCCTTCCTCACTGTGATTGCCGGATCCGGGAATGTAGGGTGAATCGGGTTCCGCTCCGCATGTACTACTCGACTGGTCCGGATCCTCCATACGCATACGTTTGTATTTCGTTCGACGATTTTGGAACCAAACTTTGACCTAACCATGAAGAGGAAAAATAATAGATGGTAGAGGGTAAAGATTAGGCTGATAATTCCGTGCAATCAAACAGTGTGGGGCACTAACACATATTAATACAACATTAATTCTGCTCATAACTGGTCGATAGCGGTATCGGTTTGCAGCGGGAATTATCTTAATGTGAAGCATGCCAAATAGCACATCGTATAGATCAATTGTTTAATTTATGGATAGTGAACGCAAGTCGGTGGTGAAACTTGCACATAAGAAGTTATGTTTTGCTATGATCCTGTACGTATTGTTCCAGTCTTCCGAAATTCACAGTGAGCGAACATCACCAAGCGGCCTATGCGTACGACCAGATTGTGTGATAAGCATTATTGATAGACTACTGGACAAGATACTCATGGAACTCCATTAATTGTTTTTCAATGTGGATTACTCATTATGCATTTGTATCCGATATTTCTCACTCAAGTCATTCTCATAGTTGTAGCCCGTTCCGGCTTTACCCACAATCAACGTGTTTACCATTAAATATCAACTTTAATACTGACAGTAGTAATGTTTTACCTGCGTAACCATTTGTGTGAGCTTTTCCCTAAATTAATTCATGCTAATGATGAAGATATATATATATTTATATTAATGCGATGGAAATTTTTGTGATAACCGATAAAGAGCACTGAACAGTTGTTTCGTCATGTTTTGGACTCGTCAGGACTGTCAGGACTCGGACCGCGAACATTCGGGTCGGGACTTCAAATCCTTACACGATCGATGGTTCTCACTTTGTGCGAATGGCTAGATCGATTTTAGAATATCTAGCTTGGATTAGCCTATTCGATTGTTCAAAAGTACTGAACATTCTTGATGGACTTAGGTGTAGGTTTCACCTCGTGGGAGATCGTTAATTGCCCTGAAGGTAAATGCATTTAAATACGATTATTCGAGTCCTAACAGAGGTACAAGAAGAACGCACTGCTGACGAGTCCCAAACAGGACGAAACAGCTGTCCCGATGCTCTTTGTCGGTCATCACAAACGTTTCCACCGCACTCGAATGCATTTAACTCGTGCGGAATGAACTATCTCCCGAGGAGTAAAACCGACACCCAATACCTGATACCTCTGAACAATCGAATAGACTAATCCAAGCTTATTACTCTAAATTTGTATTAATGTTTTCATGTTAACCCTGGAGCTAATACCCCCTATTTGTTAGTGCTTCAATCGAAATTGCACAGTCTATATTATTTCACGGATAAGCAGTATTTCTCATTAACACTTGCTCAACTTTGTCGCCGACAATCATTCAACCTCTCTTGGCAAAGGTTCTACATCACTATTCTGCTAGACATCACTCACCTATTTCACACACAGAACTGAAACAACCTGTATCCACTTCTGTAACTAAGGGTCGTTATAAAGTTGTGTATACTCGTAACACTGTCTACCGTTTGTACGTTATCCCATATCTTTCGAGATTTCTAGCACAACAAAGTATTCGTCAGAGATAACTTTTTCAAAAATCCTAGGTAAATGATAGCCATTTTACGCCACCTTCTTCTTGAATTTACGATGCTGTATTTTACTGTTGCGCTGCGTGGCTTTGTGCGATGATCAATGACCCTGGTATGTCTAACTTGACTTGATTTGTATTTCAAATGCAACTATGCAAGTACATTTCAATCGAAAACTGTGCTCACCGTCACACACACACGTTAGGCACCAGGTACTCTTGATGGTCTTGGGAGATCGTTAATCCAAGCCTAATACTGTGATGTATACCCGACTATTTTTCATGCTACTGCAGGATGAATGAACCTTTGGGTTTTAGCAACCTATCAGTTGACCGTGGAGGTTGACTGTATGGGATCCAAGATTCGCATACAGTGTTAGTATGATAGACGTCACTTAGATTTAGGGAGCAATTTTTATCACTAAATTTGAACATCTGTCTCTTGGTCCAAACATCAGAACTTCACGTCATGACTACCGCTATGCTAACCCCAATTACAGCATCTCGGTCTCAAGGTTGACCATTTAAACTCCCATTTCCAATTATGCTTTTCACACGGGTCAATCTGGCCCAGACACACTAATAACATTATGAAATATAATCATTAACTAATATGCCACTAATTAACTGTTAAAAAATAGAACTGTCCAACTGTTAAAAGACCTCTAGAAGTGAAGATGATTCAGCGGTGTTGAAAGCAAAGTGAAAGATATGAGCATCAATCACTCACCTCAGGCATAACCTGTCCCACTAACAACCAGTATTCCCTAATGAACCCAACATTTCACACACAATATTTGGATAAAAACAACAAGAGTTTCATCGAACAATACAATAATCTCATGGTCTATATCACAGACCAGAACAGCTTAATTAATTAGTTGGGGGTACATGGAATTAGAATTATCCACCACCCTGCCCATTCTGTACAGAGTCATCAATTGATGAAACAGTTGTGCATCAGACCTTAATTACAGATGGAGAAGAGGGTTTAACAAATGCCCAAGTGATAAGTTTCACATGCGTGCTTCCGACAATCTGCATCCCAAAATCGGTGCCTCTCAATTATACTGTCTCTCTCTACCCTCTCTCTCTCACACACACACACACACATAAAAACAAAGCATATCAATCTGTCTCGGTTCATCCCGCTCAGTGTTATTGTTGTACCAGACCTGTGACAAATTTTCCACCGGAAAAATAAAACATACTGATAGAATGTTTGCTATCTATTCCCTATTCCACTGCACGGATTTCATCCCACCCCGGTCGCGCCGCGCCCCATCTTCTTTCGCTTTTCTGACGGTTAAGGAAGAAAACCGAGAGATAATATCGGTCATTATAGAATATAGAACAAACTGTAGTGAACTATGGAATAAGACAAATTGGTGGTTGACCTTTTCCACATCACCCCGATCATCATCATCCGTATGTCAGAATCACCCGATCCACCCCATTACCCACCCTTACCCTAACCCAAATACGACTGTCACCTCCGACGAAGACTGCTTTCGTTCGTCTTTTACAGGCACACAAGAAAAGTGAACTGTTGGCTTCATTATGGCGTGCTGAACGCGCTTCCGTGCTTTAACTCAGTCAGTGTATATCTTGACAAGAATATCTATACACCGCTCAGAATCCGATTCACTGTCCTCCAAGTTAAAGTCAAACATGATAGAACAACAACAACAACAACAAGAATAGGGGATTCGTAATATCCGTGACCATCTGTCGCCCGCTTACTGAGCCATTTTGCGGCGACTGAGCACAATCAATGCAGATGAGTAACATCACCCTGTGTGTGTGTGTGTGTGTGTGTTTATACGCCGACCACCACGAGGAGTTTTCGCTTCCGTTCCACACTGGACCACGTCGAGTTTATTCCGGGGTTGCACACGGGGATGGTAATGTGAATTCGAAAGAAAAACGGCATCGCGTGCAACACAAACACTTATAGATGGCCCCCAGATTAACTTGTCGTACGATACGCGAACTTGAAATCGATCGTGTAACTAGCTATCAACCATTAGTACAGACATTGCACTGCCCTGTTGGTGAGTCGTTCTATTCTTTCCCACAACTAGAGGGAGAGTAAATAATACAAAGACACAGGGAGCTGCCCGAGCATCACGATATGAACAAAAATGAACAATTTTTCTGTATCTTGTCGATTTTATTGTGTCTTAATAGATGAGGTTTGTGAGTGTGCTTTTGTATCACTTAGGAAGGATGAACGTGTGAAGCTGGATGCGCAAATGGTTGTACGGTAGATTGAAGTGTTTTATATTGGGATTATCAAAGTTCAGTAGCCTCGGGGGGATTTGAATCCACGCATTAACGCCACCTACGCTTTTTTACAGCGCACGCTCTACCAGCTGAGCTGCGAGAGCAGACCGATAGCACTGATCTTTTCACATTCGAATTACCCATCCAACTTAGGGAGGCATACGGCATTCATCAGTTAGCATGTAAGCTGACTGCCTCGACAGACTTTCCTTATAATTCACCTCCAAAAGCCTCAGTATTGTGTCGAATGTTTGGAATACCCTGCCTGCTTTTCCCCTGTCCGTAATATACATGAAACCAACCAACTTAAGTGACTACAGAAACCGACTAGTCTGAAGAAATACAAAGGTTTATCACGAATGACCAACTAATCAAAGTACATAACCATTTAGAAGCGATGGAAAGATTTTGGATAACCGACAAACTGCAGGGGACAGCTATTTCTATCATAGTTTGGGACTCGTCAGCAGTACGCATACTCTTGTCTCCCTGTCAGGACTCGACTAGCATACATTCGGGGACTGAACAATCTCCCAAGGAGTCAAACCCACACCCGACATTCTCAACAGTTCTTGGTGACTGAGAACAATCGAATGGGCTGTGATTTTTAATTACATAATCATTTACTTCAGAATGGAGCTTGCATGGGAACAATTGTCTTCAAAAATCATCCCCCCGCCGTGTTGAGAGCCCCTGTGTGCGGACGAAATCCCGGATTCATAGAAATGGATCCATGATCACCGTTAAATACCGCCGCTTGAATTGGAATACCAAAAGAATGTATCTAGGGGGGGGAAATACAACCGGCTGATAAAACCTGGGTGAAATTGGATTGATTTGTTCCACAGGTCGAATACTTCCACTGGCTGCGTCAGCGATCTTTAACAGTTGAAGTGCTGGTTGAAGTACTTGGTCGACTTGACAAGCAACTGAGTACACAAATCGTTAGTGGATTAAAATTTCCAATAGAATATACGTTCAGTCTACAGTCGATCAAGATGCGTTTATATAGGTTTCTAAATTTGTCTTAATTTTGTATAATAGCGATCATCCGGGAATTTATCATTGTTCAGGCGGCTTTCAGTGATCGTGTGTGTGATTTGAAATCTCCCCTGGAAGTGTTGATGTACCACATACGCTTTTGTTAAATTGAGATGACTACTCACTTGTGTTTCCGTCAATCCGAGACCCGCGGCCAAGTCTTTCCGTTCTTGTCCAACAACATAATGATTTCGTTCAAACGTGTTCTCCAACTGGAACAATTGAGCCGGTGAGAATGCCGTACGAATTCGTTTCGGTTTACGCAGATCGGGTGGGAAGAACAGAGTGGACTTTCCTCCGGCTTCTAGAATGGAATCTGACAAAACGAGAATAATGTGAAAAGTAGACGCATATACACATGCACACATCAGTCATATAATGTCAGCAGCGACAAAAAATGTGCACCGGACCAATGTTTTCACTTGTCAACGACCAAAACAAATCACTGTATGAGAATGTTTTATCGTCAGAGACCACTAACAACTCAAAATTGTGGATGAGTACTAACTACCAAGAATGAAACAGCTGTCCAGTTTCAGTGTTCTGCCATCAAATGCAACTTTTGTCGCACTCAACATTTGCTGTGTGTGGGGGGGGGGAGGCGAATGTACGAGAGGACAAAACGAAAGATTCCTCTAAGCATTAAAACCAGTGCTTGGTTCCTGTGAAATTCAATCAGCTAATTTGGACACAACAATATACTACCCATGTGTTTGCTAACGAATGCGATATGCATCCATCAGTCAGACTGAACATCCACTCCGAGTTTAGGAAGGCAGAACAACGAGTTATCAGCCGATCGGACGAGCATGATGAGTATTCACTCCAAATGATAGAACATAAAAAAATACACACACATATATATATACATATAAATGGTCTGTATAGGGATTAAAATGATCTCTCAACTAACACAAACTGTCAACGCATCCGGTTATTGCACTCCCTATCATATTCTGTGTTAGCCTAATTTTTAATTCACAAATTACAATCTGGAATGCGATGAAGATCAATATATGCAATACAACCGTATTTAATCCTGCTCTGATCAAACCCGACCGCATTCGTCGAACAAACGAACAACGGAAATGATCCTCATTAGATCGGGGAATCCTCGATGTGATAAACTATCTGTTAATCTTGTTTATCAGTTGAATCTGAAAATCATTAACCAGAACTTGTTTTCTCCAATATGTACAATTTTCCCAGCTAAGATTAAACAGCATGATTCCTATCTCAACATACCCTATCCCCATTTAATTGGCCCAGTGTAAAACTGTGTGAGTCAAGTCCCATCGAGTTGCCTCGTCTATGCACATAATCATCTAACCTAGGACATATCATGTACTGAGCCGGTATCCCTAACCCTTATAAAATAACTTGAATATTGTCCGTTTTTTATGGTATATCATCTTTCCTTTTGTTGTAAGTTGTTCTGTTTACTTACAAGCACACAACGTTCTCGGCATCCAGTAAGAACAGCCATGTCAAATGCTATCGATTGGGATTGGATGCCCCTCACCACCACCCACACACACACACACACACACACACACACTCGTTTTACGATCCATATCAATCTATCTGCCACGTACGTGGATCGGACATAAAATACAATTAACTCGATTTGGGGGTGATGAGGGAGTCTAACTAGCGGAATTCGACAAACCAACGGTTCAAGCACCATTGTAATTTCAAATCTGTTTGATTTGCTATATTACCCATGATACATGTATGTCAAAATTAGCACAGACTGTTTCGGACTAGTTTTATTTGTTTATTTTTTGGTGACAGAAACCAGCATTTTCAAGTTTACTACGTTCCGGTTGGCATATCAACCAGTTCTATTTTCCGTCAGATTATCTCAAATCCGAAACCTGGTCAACAATTTGAAAACGGCCCGTCACCGTCGGAAAAAGGCCAACACTTATTGTTCAAGAATAATGCTTGTTGAGCGTCGAAACCAGATCGTCAGAGAAGTGCATCTTGTGTCATGAATTCATCTGCCTAGGCACACTTCATCCACAGCGGACGTGGGAGCAGGGCAACAGTATGAGTGTACCGTTGACTGTGTAGTATCTGTTTTGTGACAATTCTAAACCGACAACCGTTAATTTCAATGAATTATAGCAAATTCAGTACCAGTATGAATGATTAAATGAAACAATCTACGTAGCTTCCAAACCCACGCCGGTTGATATTGTTTTTATTATGCATTATGACACTTGACACTCAGTGACAAATGAAACGAGAGGAGTTTCGATCATTTTCAACCTCAGCACAGATCGTGGATCGCATATCGTGGACATATTTGTCCTTTACTCCCGGAAACAGATGTGCTGTCTGACTCTATCGCGGTAAAAGAACGTTTGCCTCGGTCCGCCAACTCTATTCTGATCTATCTATTACGTAACAGAGTGCATGAACATACTTCGCATTAGGTTCCAAGTCAGATGACACCATCGGGATCAAGCCCGTGGTGTAGAAACAACGGTCGAAACTACAACGCTCCGTCATCCGCCATAGCTCGATATCTTCTGACGACTCAGATCGACCAGATCGACCGAAACACTGCGTTTCGGATTAGCTACAAGTCACGAATCGCAAGATTGCTACGGTTTGCAGAAGTGATTGCTATCAGTTAACAAAAAAAACGTTATACTCGTTTGTCCTTACCCTGGTGATATGGTCCGTTTACCTCTCCCCCTTTTATGTTTGTCTCTTTTATTGTATTCTACTTTTTTTGTTGCCATGTTATATCCCTACATAAATATTGTGCTTCGGGCAGTATGCATACCATGTTGAGATAGAACGAAATTGTCCTGGACCTAAAAGTCATGGAGCATTGCGATATGGTCTTTTCTTTTGAAGTTGTTTAGTTAGAATCAGAGGAAGGAAAATCGTTTAGAAGCTGAACCAAATGGTAAACGTGAGACTCACATGTGATCTGGTGGAATAGGACTATTTCAAATGGGGATACATCCAGATAATCATTCTGTTTATTTTATTTTTCCGTGTTCTGTTGAAGGGTTTTTTCATGTGATCTGAAGTGGCCGCTTTGTGATCCATTTCGCTGCTGAAAGCCGCAATGCATTCCATCAAACATGCGCTGATCGTTCGTAGTATAGCAATAGTATCTCCAACTTGTCCTATCCATTTTGCTACAGTAAGCGTTTTGCAGTCACCTCCCCCACCCCACCCCACTCCTCGGTCCTCCACATCACCTAATTGCATCATTCACTTTCCCCAACTAACCCATTCACAGGTATCTAAGTTCCGTTCAGATACAGGTCAGATACTCTCTCACTCTCGTTCTTTCTCCGTGTGCGTGTGTGTATACGTGGATTATCATCTCCTTTGTCCATTGCCTCTATTGCCCGGTTGACGTGTCGCTCTAATCAAGTTATGCGTACGACGAACATTAATCTTCACCCGCGCTGTCCACTACTGCGCGTGTGCGGGAGAAAGAAATGACTTGTGCGTGTTAGTGTGTGTGTGTGTGTGTGCCGGAGGGGTTTGGTCAGGATCGAGCAGAATCCGGTGACAAGCAAAGTGAGTGAAACGGCAAATCAGGGTGTGTTGTGAATTGAGAAATGCAAGGGACGAATAGTAGTAGTTGTTGTTGTAGTATGATGATGATAATGATTAAAATTTATGGCTCACCTTACTATCAGACGTATTATCAAGCAGCACTTTGTCATTTATAGATTATGTCCTGGAGTGTAAACATGCATAGAGAATGTCCCTGGCATATACACACACACACACACACACACGAACAGGGGAACACGAGGAGGTTCGTGATACGATTGCGTGCATCCGACAGAGGCAATGGACAAATCAACTCTGATCTGGACCGAGGAACGAAGCGAATCAATTAGAGAATTGTGGTTGACTGATCGTTGAAACCCCAGCCACGAGAACAACGTGTAGGTGGAGAGAGAGAGAGAGAGAGAGAGAGAGAGAGAGAGAGTGGACGAAAAGTGACTAGGGCTGAGCCGGTGAGGAGGGGTGAGGAGAAGAGGGAGAAAAAACGCAGTGATATTCATTGTGGGAACATTTGCACGAGTACACGCGCGCGCACACACACACACACGCACGCACACACACGCACACACAAGGGTGTATGTCCGTATATCTAGCTTTAGTGATTGTATGCATCTATCAACAGATTCGGGGTCAATATTTCGGGCTCAATTGTACTTTTGTGGTAAGGTTGGACATACGCACACACAATAACTGGACTTCCCCATGCCACGAACAGAATTCGCTCTCGCACTCTCCCCAATATACGTGAGTGATATTGTCACACGGTAAGTGTCTGTCGCATCTTAGCCTCACTGCTGAGGAAAGTGAGTGGCGGGCAAAAACTGAGTTCCGAGCAAACGGCTGCTCGTATAAACATCCACCATTGCTTATGCGTGTGTGCGTGTGTGTGCACGCGCGCGCGCGCGCGTCCGCCCGTCCGCCCGCCCGCGTCCAAAAGCGGCACACTCCACCACCAGAGTAAATTGGATGACCGCTTCGGGCTCAATTTGTCAACAGGCGTACCTATTGTGCGTGTCAAGGCCTCATAATCGTTTCGCGGATGCTTTGGGTTGATTACAGACTAACGTCCAATGCCTACACATTCGCATCTTAACTTATCACATACTCCTCACAGTCCGATGCACTCTTTCGTATCGACGTGAGCAATTCAGCTGGGTGGGGGTCGGGGAGGGCGACGAGGCGGAGGGGTAGATTGAGAACTTAGCGTCAAACGGAATGGAATAACAGCACAAGCGAAGGAAGGATATACGGTTATATGAGTACGGGTCATTGACTTGATCTCATTGAAATGGCTAACTGCCACCACCTCTGCACACCACACCCGAAGTGGAGAGGGAACACCAGCAACAGCAGTAGCAACAATATCATCACCACCACCACCACCACCACCCGTTATCCCACTACTGTCAAATCTATCTAAGAGTCCCGCAATCATCTCATATAACTAGGCTATTATTCATGATTATATTTCTATTTCTTCCATTCGATCTACTCAACTGGGATGAAATGGCGCGCAGCATTTGAGCAATAAAGAGGAACATATCAGATCGCAAATGATGTGCTTTACTTCGTCATGGTCAATCTCTGGATGGACGTGCGTGCACAAACACACGCACACACACACACACATACAGATAGACGTGCCTGAGTATACAAGTAGAGAATAACTGGCGTGGGCACAGGGTAGACAGAAAGACNNAGGGTGACCGACCAAAGCGTGGAGAAATAAAATTGACACTGAGTGAAACGGGAGGGGGGGGAGTTATTTAGTGACCGAACGGTACGTTTGCGTTTTGTGACTGTAGCACTGATGACCGGTTGGTTGGTCAATGTGAATTATTGTGTCTTAACCGATTTGTTCTTTTTTTTGGTGTGCTCAATAGATACAGAAGATCCAAAAGACGACTGATTTGTGTATCTCTCAGCTAGCTTTCTGTGCACGTTTGCGTGTACGTCCGACTACTGGCGAACAGTACCGGCCACGGGCGCGGGCGCGGGAGGGGGGGGATCGAATGAGCAACAGGGATGAGACGACGATTGCATGGTTCCAACCTCCGACGAGGGTTGGGGGGGAGGGGTAAATTTCAGACAGAACAGATGGTCAATTTGTTGTACGCAAAATCCGCGCTCGGATAAGACAATGTTTAAATCGTGTGCCCAGATTCATTTCCGAAGAGTACAATTTGATTTAACGTTATAGTTTCACCGAGACTTGCCTTAAACTTATGCAAAAATTCCTGATTGGTGGAGGTAGTGCATGCTGTTCGTGAATTAACGAACAGATGAAGCAAATACGATGATCGTTCATCATCGTCCTGGAACGAAAGGAAAAATGATAACTTCCAATAATTGGCTATTATCCTTAATTTTGGTGATTCCTTAGTTGAGTATGGTCTAGGGAGAAGTACTGCCAGAAATAAAAGGACTTGTCTCCCTCTCTCCCTCTATCTACAGGTTGGGGGTGGCGCAATGGCCTAGTCACTGTCGCGGGTGTGCTCTGCACGTTACTGTCCGAGGTTCGAGTTCCTAGCTTTGGTGTTAGGCAGCTTTACTGGCATCCGGTTCAGTACTACGTCTATGTGGTTCACCACTCCAAATCCTGCGAGGCTTAGGTTACCGGTTATCAATGAACAGCAGGTCCTCGTGACAATGGGGTTTATCCCGTGTGCTATTCATCCCACACTAGTAAAAAAAATTCGGCATGAACTTGTGTGGGAACATTGGTTTCAACTTCTTTCATCATATTTATACACTGTGTACTGAAATGTACAAACACACGGCTAGTGACAGTGTCACCCAAACAATAAAACGTAGAAAAAGGATTCCATAAGCATTCTATACTGACTGTAATGTTGCTGATGACGCAATAAGATCGCTCAGTCTCTATAGATCAAATCTTAAGTGGTTAACAAATAAACATTTTATTCAGAGTATAATTGCTACGATTTATTGTTTTTTTATTTCATTGCACAATTTAGTGTGATTTGCAGTGACAAGGTTTTAGAATGAAGTGAGTTCCAGTGAGAAACACGTAGAACCTCACACGTATGTGTGCGATATTGAGTAACTGTATACCAATAGTGACTTCTTTTATTTTTCTAATCGTTTTCTGAACACCCATTATTTAGGAATCTATCTGAGAATTGGTCCTGATTTCCTCACCGAAGCAATCATTAAACTTTTTATCAGTCGAACCGGTTGAGCGAACAAGTTGAGCACGACTGCAATCAATCAGACCAACTCCGATACACAAACACGAAAGGGTCTAATTCATGTTTTGGCAAAACCGAAGTGAAACTTGTGGACGGAGTGATCAGCTGTGGACATTTGTCCCTCATTTATTATGGGATAAACCAGCGATTGGAACTAGAGGTAGGGAGCATCGCGCGTGGCTGGTTTGCCGAAGCGAATTGAATGAGCAAATTCGGACACAAAGCAACAGCATGTGCGCGTTTCCCAACTGGGAACCCAGCGGCAGACCTAAGTGCTTGGTTCCGTCTATACGGCGCTGTCGGTCCTGCAATACCCTTTGAAGTTATGACTTATCTAACAGGCTACGAAAATGACCGAATGGAGCAGTGCCCCTAAGTATGCTTGAGTGATTTAGTCGTCCACATTTTGCTTACTCATTTGACTATTCTCAACTTTTTAAGCTTCCGTAACGCCTGAGCTTGTAAAATAATAGAACGGGGTTGCTTTGAAGGATACACAGACTGTTGAACACTGGTTTGAGCCCGCAGATTTTGTACTCTCCTGCATGGTTTGAGTGATTACAATTACGTGACATCTTGATGATGGAGCTTATCCGAAGGACTCTAAGTAGTTGGGAAATAAGCACAGTTTTCCATGAGAGTGTTCAGTCTGCTATGGTTGGATATTTTTTCCCGTTGCACAATATTGCTCCCAGCTCATCAGGGAGTAATAAAGTCCTCATAGATTAAGTCGATTCTATTCCAACCGAAACGTGTAGTGGACTGAGTATGACATCACTGTGAACAACCGTGTTTTTGCATTCATAGCACGAGTCACGTTTCCTGCACAGTCGCCATGCAATCAAACGATTATCGGTACAACAATGCTAGTGTCGGAAACATATTCGTCAAACAGTTTCTTCGGTCGAGAGGAAACAAAAATCATGGAGAGGGTAGGAAATCCTCGCACACTCCGGTTCAGTACTGCGTCAACCGTCATGAATTTCATTATTATCTTTTATTACGGCGAATTTCGTCGTATGAAGAGCAAATGGAAAGTAAACTGAAAAGCTAAGAAGCTGTTTCGACACGGTTGATTCTTATCAACAGTGCGAATTCATTGACTCCACTGGGGCTCGAACCCGGGACCGCACATATAGAATGCAAGCACATTATCAACTCGAGCATCAGGCAAACTGGTCAGACCGTTTTTTTCCCGTCATACACGATATAGCACAATCCATTTTTGTGAACTTAATCCAGACATCACACCTTATGTATCTCAGTAACATGCTTACGTTCTGCCTGTGAGATCCCGGGTTCGACCCCTAGTGGGGTTGATTGATTCGCAATACTGATAGGACCCAACCAGGTAGAAACAACTGTCCAGTACTTCCTGGTTTTTCATTTCCCGTTTCAGTCGATCCTGACAGGAAAAATGTATCATATGAACAAACCATATCCTCCATTTCTCTCATATCTTTTCATCGGAGCGTTTCAGATCAGATTAGGTGTGAGCGACTGGATTTTTTCCCGTTCGAGACATGACCTCGTTGCTGAAATTCGCTAACTAATAAATGCGCGAATGGATGAACTTCGGCTAAACGCATAAAGATTGTTCAACCTTTGAGTAAACAATTATATTCAATTAAGACGGGTTGGGTAGAACACAGTTGATCCGAAGGACTCACAACAAAATTACCGATCATGCTATTTCCCTCCAAATAATTCTGAATTCAATTTTGAAAATAGATTTTTCGAGCACTCACTGAACCTGCCGCAAAGAGAAATTGTCAGCGAAATTATGAAAAATAAACCACGCGTAGCCACAGCATCAGTACACTAACCCAGAGATCACCTCCTAACACATCCAATCGATCGTCTACCGTACTTCATATACCGCTTGTCCATCTCTATTGTTGAACGCATCGGACTTTGCCAGATAGTGATCGAATTCCTGGTGGGCGACTTCTTAGCAGGAACTCTGCACCCACTGATCAGGTCTTGGTTTACATGGAACAGTTTGTTAGATTTGGTTTATGCAACAAGTTGTGTTCGTCAGACAAAGTCCACGTACTCATGGGAGATCCTCTTTCATTCCTGATAAGAACCATCAGTAATGTATATACACCAAATCCAATGGAATTGAAAACTATGCACGCTGGGATGATAGATGGAGCCATTCACCTCGGTGATGGTAGAACCCGACTGAGAAGCCGCTCGGAAGGATTTGACATTGACGAAAAGTGCGACATGGTTTAACATCTGTGCGTAGAAGGCTTCTGAGATGATGCAACTGGATGATGCAACTGGTCAGTGAGTCAGATGAATAACTCTCATCGGGACAAGGTTGAAATTCCGGTTGATTCGTTGAATCGTATGCACTGCCATAGATGAGGAGGAGGATGAAATAGCCGAACAGGACTTCCAATGCATCTCAATGACCAGTAACAAATCCATTCCGCCTGATAAATACAACTTATCACGAGAGAGAAATTCTCCCAAACAGTAGCACAAGTAAACTAAACCCCACAGCATCGGAAATAGGTCCAAACGCATTTCCGATTACAGTTAAGACTGTGACACTGTCATGCACATGTGGAGCCGGATTGCTACGTGCGAGTAATCTGCACTCCGGTGCTCTCGGATTTTTCGCTCAATTGTCAGGCTCCAAATCTGATTTCGTTTTAAGCAAATGAATATCGATGCCACCATCATTGATGTCCCTCCCGGTGCTCACTGAGATGACTACGACTGTGGATTTCTCTTTCAATCATTTGAACCAGTTATTGGTGTTGCCAATTGGAATGAGAGACTGGAGAATTCTCCAAGTAGCTATTTGAGGAAAGGAAAACAGCTCTAGTGGTAAAGTATTCGTTCTCAGCGGTGCAAATCAAGCGCGCTCATATGCAACAGTCAGTCATGCTACCGAATTTCTCGGACCCAATCTGATATGAACTATTAGCTGAAATTCTCACACCACTGAGTAAAGATATGTCATATTCACTTCTACCAACATTAGGATTTGAGAACCTCAATATGAATAAAAGTACAGTTAAGAAAACACCAATGGCGAAATTTGTACCGATATCCACACTAGACAGAAGCTGTATCGATGGTAGAGCGGTCAATTTGTTCGTCTGGTACGGAGATAAGGTGCTCGACTAGATTGGTATATGTTTTATACACACGGCATCCAAGTCTCCACACCATATATAATGTCTAGTCAGACTAACATCGCCGACACGCAATCGCCCACTCCACATATATATGAAGCAGAATCCGAGAAACTGAACACATCTTCAGAGGGGAGGTAACCTTTAGGCTGGATCAATTCAACACGAATCTGCATTATATATATTCATCTTTTTCTACAAGATGTTTCAACTCTTCATCATTGAAAACCTACCCTTCACTTGGGACCAAACGCACAGCCAAATATGCTGCTTTGACGATTAGGCCTGTTGAGCGTAAAACCTGTTGAGCTTTTGCGGGTTTATTTGTGTGCAAGTCAATGTTTCACTTCTTCTGGACAGAAAGAAGGGTGTTTTGGTCAAACTGTTCTTTGAGAAGCCCTTCATTTTCAGGAGATGACTGATTCCAAGTATGACACCGTCCTCGGAGTTTTAGGTAACCGCCCAATGGAACAAGTGGTCGACATGCTTAGATTACACACTGGTTGAGGCATGTGTTACGTATGTCACCAAATAAGTTGCCACCAAGTGCGATGATTGTCGAGGCGTGTGGTGGGTAGAAAAAAGCAGTGGACTCCTTGGATGGAGACCTCGAGATGATCGTAATCGACGGTTAGAGACACTGATTGATATGGCTGAGTGTCGTACGCAATAGCTTTCGTGCATCTCCTCATTTTTTTGCAACATTAGTCCAATGAAATTGACCATTTTCTATTCGACTCTACATCCAACTTTCCTCTCTTTCTCCTACTGTTTCAATCAAATGGGCAATAAAAAGACAGCAACTAAAACTGCCGTGTAAAATTGCACGGTAAGCGGTTGTACCAGCTGGAAGCTGAAACTGATGACACAAGAATCAGTATGGTAATTAAAACCGAAGTTTTCTAACAATAACTAAATACAGCAACCGGCAATTTTGCACTTTGCTTTGATGTATCCATCACTTTTCATCGGATTGCTCTCTGAGGGTGGTGAAGGATGAGGAGTACTTGTATTGATTCTACAAATATTGACCAAACTCGTTCAACATCCTGATTTTCATCACATTTGTTCCAGGCTCATTCACGGGATTGAATACGTTGTTGCCCCACATCAGACGCAACATACCTTATATAATACCCACCAATATCTCCGCTTCTATTAGCCAAATACCATTAAAATGTACAATTTTGCGATTTTGACGATGGTTGCTTGTCATCAGTTGTAACATGACAAAGTCACAGTAGACTTCGTACAGATATTGTACTTCCATCTCGTCCATGTTCCATTTGCCCTTCATTTTTCAGCACTGAAGGCAGTCGCTTTAGCATGGAGTCCAACAAGTTGACTGCCAAACGGAAGTTGTTAGTTTCCTCAAATACACCGCACATTCGTACCATTGACGACCAATGTCGAGGTAGCTAACTTATCCCTGTTTGTGATACAGGGAAAAATTTGCGATTAAATTAAACTCCCAGCTACTGCGCGGTAATTAAATGAATTTGACATTGAACTTGACCCCTCCAAAGACTGCATAAATGTGAATTTTTTTATTTAAATGGCTCTAACGGTTTTCTACTACAAACCTCAAGCTAGAAAATATACCAACCTTAATATGTGAAAAATATGACTTCCGCAAATGCATTTGAAGAGTAGTAGTTACCAAAAACCTCCCTTATCAGTGCAAAACATTTTGCGATATCCAGCTTGGCGTGTACAGGAGACCGATAATAGGGCACTCAGTATTTACTTCCGTCCTAACTCGTCAGGCGGGGTGAATATTTACTTCTTTTGACAGGTAAAACGAAATTCATTAGAAAACTAGCTTAGCAGATAAACTTTCGTTGCATGTTGAATTGCTTGTTGGGCATCAGTGAAAGAAACCGATTGCCAAATGGATGGGTGACGCGATTTGAATTTGGCGGTAAAATCAATAAATGCACTGCTTTGTTGGGCGTTCCATAACGGCTTTATATGGCGTGGCCTCAGCTGCACTTTAAATTGGACCTTCATTTTCCAAACTAAGGCGTGAGGAAAAAGCCGTTAATCAGCCCGGACTATCCTCCAGAATGGTCCTATGCAACTCTTCTCTGCTGTGATCGAATACGACCATCGTCTTGCTTTGATATGATCGGTTTTCTCCCTCTCGGTTTATGTCTGGATGGGGAAGTTCCGTTGATTGTGCAACAAATCGGGCTACTGTTCAAATCAAAACACTTGCTCTTGTCAGGAACTGAGTCATTAGATTTATGTGCCGAATTAAGTTGTCCTTTAGCTTCAATTGTATGCCAAAACCTTTTGAATGTTTCATCCGGTTTGGGTATGGTGACACAACACAACGCTTATTCAACGAGCCGCACACCTCAAGATCAACTTTTGGAGATCCACTCCTGGTCGGTGGTGGCCAATTGGTTAGGCCACCAACTATTAACCTGGGTGTCCAGGGTTCAAACCCTCCACCATCGTCCGTCTTCCCTATATCTGTGTTTTCCCCAGGCAGCCCTTGTATGGCCGCAGCCCTCTTCCTGAAAGTTGACTGTAAATTTTTATATTTAATAAACAGAAAAAGGACATTTTTATGTTTCTTGGATTATGTTTTCGGTTATTTTAGTATTGTGGATAATGCGTAAGTAGTTTACAAATTTAAGTAAGCTAGAATACTTTCATTAATTTACTTATTAACTGTGAACCAAATTCAAAGAGATAAGCAATTTAGAATACATGTACTCAAGTTCATAAACAATCTCATGAAACCGGAATCATTTATTAAAAAGAATGAATTCCCATGCTGCTTTGCTCAAAATATTTTCTCAATCTGAGCTGTAATTTTCGAACTGCTACAAATTTCATCGAAACACTCAAGGTCATGCAAATTCAAACGGCGGTAAGAGAGGACAAATAATATAGATGTGGGAGATAAAATCAGAACTAAATACATTTTACCCGTAGCTATCAATATACAAGTATGATTTTGAGGGCTGAAATGGATTTCCAAAATGAGAAATGATGCTGCACGAGTTTGATCAACACCTGTATGCTTTGCAGACATCGGGGTTCGCTTCATCCAGTTGATCAATTTGATAAAAGACATGACTCGCGAGTTGTCAGCATCTCCGCATCACAACGGGGAGGGGGGACTATGTCATTTATGTCATTTTGGGACGGAGAAGGATTGAACAATCTCCAGTAGTTTACAGTTGCGAGACAAACTTGTCGGTTGTAAAAAGTCACGAGCAGGTAGGTTTTAATTGACAACTTGAAGTGATAGAATGCGGCAACTGGAAACCCCGCACTACATACCGACGCACTTGGCTACCTCAGTAGCAACTACATTGAGATCATGGTCTGTAAATGTATTTTGCTATGGTAACCTACTGGATGCCAGGTTGACCCATTTTCACTTGCCCGATAGCTACTAAAGAAGAGCGTGCTAATAACAGCATGCAAAGGTGTATTTAATGTGCAAGAATTTGGAGAGCAGTTTGTAAGGGAAGCAACAGTCAGACCAAACTGCTGTCGAGGGTGAAGAAAACGCTCCGGGTCCCTTTCTTTGGAGTACAGGAGTACAGGTAAAGCCAACAGTGGATCACATACACATGTTGTACATGAAGAGTTCCGGTCAACGGTGTGATCTGCTCCCACGAAGTGTCTCAAGATCGACCATATCGAGTTTCTTGTGGGGTTGCCTGAGGTAGCACATTCGGTTGCCTCATCAATTATGGTCATGTGCTTCAACAATCGGATAGGTCAAACACCAACCCATCATCAATACGTGTTTACATTATCTCACCTGCTGGACGCATCACAGATGAAGTGTCGGCCCGCATACAAAAGGCCAAGTTCAAGGGTGGTCAAACGAGGACATAACGGTATGAAAGCCCTAAC
The DNA here is from genome assembly GCA_900618425.1 of Echinostoma caproni. NCBI lineage: Eukaryota > Metazoa > Platyhelminthes > Trematoda > Plagiorchiida > Echinostomatidae > Echinostoma > Echinostoma caproni. The sequence goes on from UZAN01041112.1 coordinate 51,145, forward strand.
GAGGAGACTGGGTCACATAGGTCCCGTCAGGCTCCCTCAACATTCCAATCTTCATCCTGTTCTTTTAACCAAATGGGCAACCAAAAGAGGGGCACAAAAGTGCATGGTTAATAGTTGTAAGAATTGAACTGAACATATTTGCACATATTTGACGTGTCGACCGAAAAACATAAATCAAGCACGATAATTAAATATTTCTCTGGTGGAAAAAGTCTCAACTCATCCACACAACACTGTTCTTTTTTAGTTTCTGATTGGAAAAGTTTGCTTTGATTTTAGTGATCTAACCTCTCGCAGTCCACTGGCACAGGTTTCAGAAAGTGAGCAAACCGGGATTGTTATTGGCTAACAACAACAATCCAATATCCAAGATTCCAGTTAGGTTTATCCTGTCCAACGGTCGCCTCCCCAGTCCACCTCCTTCCGAAGGGCAAAAGAAGTACTCTATCACTTAAAGCCTGTTCCGTTTCTCGGATTCTGCTTCATATATATGTGGAGTGGGCGATTGCGTGTCGG
>UZAN01041113.1:2251-20368 GCA_900618425.1 Echinostoma caproni
GGTCCGTTGCAACACGTTCTCTGCATCACGAAGTCACTTGTAAAAATGTACAAGAAATCCTTCAGTTTCTTCCGAGGAGTTCATGATACTCTTGAATGGCTACTTGTTTGTATATTTGTTGATGTATTGTGAAAGGTCGTGACTGTTTATCTTCATTGCATTCAACAACCCTAATATCTATGACTTCATCACATTTTTACATTGCTCTTGTAGCTCATCATTTGGAATCATTTAACTGCGTTCGTATCAAAGCTTTCAATTCACCACCCTTCGCACAAGCCATTACCCTTTATTTGTCTATCAGCGCAACCCGGTTCTCGTCTTACACTGTTCCAATACCTCAGGTATTTTAACTCTGGTTCTTACTACCAGCGCAGATTTTGCCCGTCTCAAATTGTTTACGAACCTTACCAGTCCCAATCCTTTTATTCCAGATACCGATTGGTAGTCATCTTCAAACGCTTGCCGAAGGGCAATACCCAATCCGCTCTTCGTTGAGAATGGCGTAGCAATCCCTGTTTTTCTTCACGCCCATTTGAAGTGCTCAGACAGTTATTTGTGAGTCCGATGTTTGCTTACCCAACACCCATATCATCTACAGCAACAAAAGTACCACCTCCATCACCTATACCACCACCACCGGCATGCGGTAGTGCTTATGATAACGGGATGTGTCTGTCGGCTGAATTTCATGTTATCGAAATATAAAACTACAGTCCAGCCTGTAAATAAATGTCTTAATTTTGTAGAACTAGCGGTGATAGGTAAATAGTCACATGCTAGTAGGCCAGTCGGCAAAGCCCGTAAAGTCGATTCTAATCCTGGGCATAGATATAACATAATGGTGTATCTGATCGCATCGTCTGTAATTCAAGTAATCAGCGCGCAATAGCTTAAGCCTCATAAGGATCTGTTTTCACATGGTAAATATTTTTATAGTGATTTAAATTGAAAAGTTAGAAAACACCGGGAAGGTGTTTCGATCTGATTGGGTCTCATCAACAGTGCGCATTCACCGACTCGATTGAGGATCGAACCCAAAACCGGACAGGTGGAATGCAAGCATACTACACACATACACTCGATCCTCTGGCAGTTGTTCAAATCGTTTTATTTCGTGTTACCTATGCATCATATCGCACAATTCAACACTACCGACCTGTTGCGGGTACCACAGGTTGCTGATGTTAGCTCCATTCTCCAGAGTTATGATTCAGCAGAAAACATCCCGAGCAAACAATGATCAATTGAGTGATATGTGAATAGATTGCTTGCGTTCGACTTGTGAGATCATCGGGGTCGATCCTCAGTCGTAAAACTGATCAAGGCCAACCTAAACAGTTGTCCAGTGCTTCCCGCCTTTACACTTTACACATTCCGTTTTCTCAGGACACGACGAAATTCACCATTTAATCAAATCAAATCATGCCTTACCCTCGAACGCCTCTTTCGTTCCGAAAGAAGAACAGAAGAAAACGTGAAGGGATATGAAACAAACGGAACACCGTACTGGTTACCTGAGCCGGAAAGATAAATGAGGGTTGTACAAAACCTTTCCGTAGGCGGAAAATGTTTTCGTTGTTGAACAAAATGCATTTTCTCGAACTTTTCTCCATTAATGTTCATGCACCACAGTTCCATGCGTTCAAACCATTTGATGAAACAGCTCGACTATGCCGAATCGAGTACCCCCCTTTGACCGGTTGAAGAAAGGCCTCTTCCGCAGAAGCTGCTGCTGTTGCTGCTGTTGCTGCTGCTGCTGCTGCTGCCGCTGCTGCTGCTGCTGCTGCTGCTTTGAACTACATTTGCAGTCGTAGGAAATCATCGCCCACATCCAGTGACATCAACCGAATTCCATCCTTACGACAGTCCGAGTATACAGCGACCCTCATATGACTTATGAGCTGTGCTCTAGGTTGTGTTGATATTTGGTTCTGTGTGTGAGTTGCAATCACTGAACAATATTCACAATACATAGATTACGGTTCACGTTTTCCTTACTCTGTCATCTGTATGCACCCCATGTACTGTGTAACCCTAACATTTTTGATCAGTGTTCGTATATGATGCCAGAACATCGCTGTGTTCGGCACATAGATTTCTCACTCGCCACTAAAGTACGCAGCGGTATGCCAACTCAGCCGTGTAACCAATGAAAATTGGCAGGGAACAATTCGAAACCCGTTAGATAGCCAATGCTGACAAGACCCGGGTTACACGTCAATGATATCCTCCCATGAGAACACTGGTTGATTGTTGCAGACAAACGCAAGATGAACACACCAATCTGTAGACAGTTCTGTAACCCGCAAATTGAGAATATGCAGTTTTGTCTCCTCACATGTTCACTATATGTGTCAGCGAGTTATCGCTTAGTGCGTTCGCCGAATATGCGGGCGATCCGGGGCTGTGACATAATCTGTAATCAATAAGAGTTTAACTTATTTTCCCCTGATGTATCTGATATGCATAGCTCCTCAGCACATTCTGGCCTTCATCTAAACATATCTCATTACTAGGCATGCAATTTTGTCCAGCCAGTTATGCACCATGTCTCAATTTCCATAGTCCAACCTGTATAAAGCAATCTGGATTTCACAGTAAGTACCGATTAACACTAGTCTACCCATACGAGGAAGTTCTGCTAAATTAAGGTGGCAACTAGTCTTTCTGAGTGATAAACCAAGACTCCGTTTTAAACAAACCCCAAAGGAAAATGAAATCCGATAGGCAAAACAAGCCGTCGTTCAATAATTTTTATCAGCTGGCCATCTTGTTACACTGTGTACAAATCGATCTTACTTACATGCGTCAACATTTTGATTGAGCCTCCACATGGGATGACGACCTCCGGCCAACTTGCAGTTGGATAGCTGACTACGGTAGAGGTAGTACATCGACGAAACGATTCTGATTGTGTAGTGAAGGGTCGAACAGGCTGCTTCCGATTGCTTCAACAGTACATGTGAATGAATAAACTATATCGATTTAGACGCAATACTGATGGGATACGCTGAACGATTTTGAACACCCGACTAACATCCACTAACATCCAGCTTTCACTACCCTCGTTTCTTCGTATCAACCAACGTGTGGTGTTCCTTTATTCTCTTTGACAATTGTCTTGTTGTCCAGCCTATATAGCTTGCTCCATAGGGGTAAGTAAACAAGTGGATGCACATAGATGTAGACTGAGGGAACAACCTGTCTTTTAGATAGATGCAGGCAATGCAGAGAAACTGATATGCAAGTGAATGTTGTCCTTATCGTTGAAGTCACTGTTTGTCTCCCCCAATCCGCCGTCTTGTCGCCTTTGTACGGTAATTTCAGATGCAGATGTTTTTGATTTCTCCCGATTTTCTGTTAATTGTTGGTCAAGCAAACGATCCGGATAATCGCCATTCTCGTTTAATATATTCCTCATTTGCTTTATTTTGTCTGTTAGAACATCCGGGGGTGCAGATTCTCTGTGCTCGTCACGCTAACCAGTGCAACAAGTGACGTGTTTTGTTCAACTGGTGCATAAACTTTGGAAATGAATGTGTCGGCCTGTTCAAGTTCATTTCTTATATATATATTCCGACGGACAGATCCATCTGGGGTTTCTGCGAATAAAGACATCCGTTTCTCTTCCAGTCGAATAGTCTTTCGTTTATTCTACTCGCTGATAGTCGTGAATGCTTCTTCTGTACAGTCAGGTTGACCGGGCTCATCAGGATTCTCCTTGTCTATAGTGAGCTGTGAACCGGAAAAGAGCATAATATGCAGGACTAACCCCAGAGATCTGAATCCGGTGAAAACACACTGGCAGGACGTTGACTCCGGGCAATGCAGTCCGAGCTCTTGCACCACTAGTGTCGTTCCAAAAGGCCAAACAATCCCTGACCACTTATCGACTCTCTCAATACACAGGCAGGACTCACTTTTCACAATAGATTCGCCATGGAGCGGGCTTCCGAACAATCTGAAAGACAGGGAAAATATACAAAGCAACCATGGACCAAAAGGTTCAGCAGGGGACATGCACACAACTCAAACACTCAATTCAAAATGACTGCGCGCGTGCTTTCACTACAGTAACATGTATTTTTTGCTCGCCCGTGTAACAAAACATAACGAACCGAAAATCCAGTTAAGCAGCCGTTAGTTCCAAATCATGATTTTGTTTCCTAGGAAATACTCCGCAATTAAACACACTCACACGCAGAGGGATGGAATAATAGGTAAAAATCGTGCTATGTATGCATTCGAGCCGTGCAAAGTCACTAAAAAAGTTCGTACACGTGTTTTGTGTCTGATTGTTATCTCCGTCACCATGCCTGCAACATCAACAACACTAACAACAACAACAACACAAAAACACCCCACTCCAAGTAGTACTGCAATAATAAATCCTTCCCTTCAAGGAAAGCAGGCAGTTTTACGCGAGATGATATACCCCACAGTGCAACAAGTCATTCGGGAGCAGCTTCATTGACAGCCGAAATCAGGTCTCGCACTCAGTCGCTCGCTCTCTTTCTACGGTTCCTGTCAGTTTCGTTAGACTTTTTCACTTCCTGTCCGGCCACCGAGGACAGCACGAGAAATGACACTTCATATTTAGCCTCGTTAACAGAACCAGACAACTTGACCTTTGTGTGTGTGTGTGTGCGTATTGCTGCGCGCATGTTCGTTTCGTTTTGCTCATGTCACTACGCTGATTGTCACCCATACATCGTCAAAATGAGGTCTTTCAGAATTGTTTGTTCAACCATACAGCTTGTGAGATGCGCGATTTTTCGCATACCTTTCCGCTCATTCGCATTTTGACAGTTTCTGAAATAAAAATTGTCCGCCATGAGGAAGACGAACATTCTAATGGTTTAACTTGCAATTGTTCGATTGAGCTTTAGTGGATAATGATTACCGTGCCATTTTCACGAACACATACTCCCGACTACGAATAAGACGTCCTGCGAAAACCCTTTACTTTGTCCATTTAAAAAGCACCGCGATTCAGTCATCCTCGTGAAGTTTCATCCAGTAATTTAACCGGTAATTACACGTTTAAATGGTGCTCAAATTGATTCTCGTTGCGGAGACAAACCAGATATTCTCATACCGATATTGTTTATCAATCCACATCAGTCTGGGGCTGTTAATTGTACACTTTGCTGTTGAATGCATATCACGACCACAGTTCATGGATCACGCTCAAATTGTATGTAGTTCGGCAAAAGAATATGTGAGGGGGACTGGTCTAAAGTTTCCACTGTTCAAAATGGCAGGATAGATTGATCGATATGGATCAAGTGATGTTGGTTACCATCACATTGTTCCGTCGAGGTGGGTGGGTGTTCGAACCCCACCGCCGCTACTTAACTTTCCTCACGCTCAATCTGAGTTTTTTTTTATGCAGTTCTCTACCCAAAACACCCTAGGCTAATTAATGTCATCAGTTCCGATAACTGAATTGAATGACCTTGTGAGTGTAATGGTCCACCTGTTCCCCTTTGTTCATCAAGCAGAGGTTTGCTATCTAAAATAAACCCTGACTTTGAAGTAGAGAACTTGGCACCCTCACCGCATTCTGAACGTGATCCGTGTTCGTCCCCCTGCCAACTCTCCCGGTGCAACAACATTTTTGTTCTGCTACAGCACTTCACTGGGTTTATCGCCTTTCTTGTGTATCCGATTTCCACGTATTCCAGATCTTTTGTCTCACGTTTCGCCTCACCCATCCCCGTTCATTCGCACAGTCACAAAGACATGAAAGTGCAATGTCAACAACATTGTAAATCTGTTCCTATTTCAGTATGCCTTCCTATTTTCCAAACATGTCAACAGGAATCTCTTTTTTTCTTGTGTGAATGAACAGCACAGAACCAACGGAGGAAATATGCTTGAAGCAAATCTCGTTTTGCAAAGATTGTTCTATACCTAATGAGATAATTGATAAAGGGGATTGGTCTGTATTTCACAATGTGATGAAGACCAGTTGACGTAAGATTAATCACCAGGTATATCAGTCACCGACGCCGCGACATGGTGTACACACGTCAGATTTGTGCCCTCGCGTTCCTTGCGCATAGATCTCACCCCACCCCACCCCCAAACCCCTCGTCCTAGAAGAGACAAAAGGACGCGTCGGTCATTGAGGCACCTAGGCAGTTATTCCTCATTAAACTGACCCTGCAGCTCATNCCCCGCCCCACCCACCCACACACACCTTGTCCTCGTCCAAAATACCATCCCTTAGTCCTGACATTGACGGTATTCGGATGCTCGATACAAGCACGTGCTTGTGTTCGGAGAATCTGTTTGGTCAATCAGTCAGTTGCTGATTAATGGTTGGGTCATGAAAGCCTCACGAGCACACACGGACGTACTGACTAACATGGGATGTATTCCCAACCCAACCCAACCCAACCCAATCCCACTCCAACCCCATTCAATCATGGGACAGAAGCCACATGCATCTTTGTTTACGCATTCGACTATCCATCCTGCTGTTGGTATTCGTACACAGTTGTGTGCAGGAGGCGGGGCTAAATAGACATTTTTAACGCTTCGCCCTCGCGAATGACATTTCAGACATTGACCTGGGCTGAGTTCTCGGTTTGGCTACTGCAGTTGTTATCGTTGTTAGGTGGGTGGCCATCTCCAAGTTCCCCCGGGGTGAGATGACTAGACCGAGGAGCTTCATGGGCCAAGGCCTAGTCAAATCATGAACCCCGAGCGTGTTGTTGTCTTTGATCGTGCATGTGCACCGTTCCATCGCCAACATCATCATCATCATCATCATCATCATCATCATCATCAACGTAACTATTCACACGAACCTCACCCTGCATATCAAACACACCAGCGGAGGTGTATGACTTTCTGACTTCATTATCGAACCGACAATGAACCATCCAATCGTTTTCAATAACAGAACCGTACCAGCGGTTAGGTTGAAGCAAACATACTCTCCATGGTCATTTGCATTTTGATCATGAAAACTTATATATCCAGTATCTGATTGATTCAATGAAATCTTCTTGAAAGGACCGATCTCTCTGTTCTTGCCACTCGTCAGGTTTGCGTATCCGGTACTATTTTATCACTCCATACGTATACTTGTACCTGTTTTCGGCACAACCATTTCATTCGAACACGGCAAATTCGTTTGGATAGGCCGTATGGAACCAGCCTATTTATGAATCATTACTGTGATTTCATATTTGTCGGTGGGTTAGAAATACTACTAACTGTAAAAAAACGTGAATTAAATGTCTGTTTACAATAGACAGTATCTGAATGACTCAACAATGCACATTTGGCGAACTACGACACAGGCAATCCTCAATTCATTTATGATATTCACTAATGAGTTGATTGAATAGAAGAATCTTGATTATCACTACAGTTCAAACGTTTCACATCATCCCCATACCGTAAAAAAAGGATGCTGCAATGAATCCTGGTCGACACCGCGTTAATCATTACACTCTCGGTCATTCTTATTCCATGGGTATTGTATATTGATTAATCTTCTATCAAACTACAGTCACAACCAATGACCTTACCTTCTTTAAGTCCTTTTCAACGGGTCGGGAACCTTTTGATAATCATTTAAAATGCCAAATTTCGAAAGATGGTCATAAAGTTGGAAAAAAGGAAACTGTTTTTTTTCGGTGGAGCAAGGTTAACTTATATAATTTATGGCTTGGTTACTTCAGTATGGATAGTCAAAAATGGACATTGATCAGTCACTTTTGAAGTTCCACTGTATTTATTCACCCGTTTTTCTTGTATGCTTTTGTACTGTCATTCATCTGCTTTACTGCTTCCAAGTTTTATTCGTTAAACTCAGAGTTAAAGAGAACAATATTTCGCGTCGGTCTGTCAAAAATTATTTCACAAACAAGCAAAATTCCCTATTTACGCTTGCTCAATTTTATCGCGGACAAACAGTTTACCCCTAGCGAAAACTTTGGCAACAATACTCCATCAGACATCACGCACTCATTACACACAGAGAACTTAAACAATGTGTATCCACTTCCGTATCCAGGTGTCGCTATTAACTTCTGTATACTCGTACCCATGCCGACCGTTTGTCTGTTATCTCCCATATCTTTCGAGATTTCTGGCACAGAAAGCATCCGTCACAGAAACGAATTAAAAATCCAAGGCAAATGATATCCGTTCTGACATTTTTACGACACCTTCCTCTAGAATTTACAATGCTCTAATTTACTTGTGACCTTGTGCTATCATAAATGACCTTGGTGTGTGTGTGTGTGCGCGCGCAAGGAGCTGAAAATGCAACCCTCTGGATGAATAAAGCAATTTGTGGCTTGATTTGTCTTTCAAAGCAAACAATTTTACTCCGTGCATTGTAAGTCAAGTCAAATTAAGCTTTATGCACCCGTACGGTGAATTTCAGCGACTTTTCACGATAATACAATGGAGCTGCGGCGAATGACCTCCGAGAGTGAATAGGTTAATTTAAAAATATAAATTAAAAAAACGACAGAAAACTGAACGCAGGAAGACGATAGTAACGGATAAAAAACGAATAAATAAACTAACTCATGAGGTGTTCAACCAAACCTGTAATAATAGGTGCCCGAATTACTAGAAAGCGAGCAAGCAAAGGGAAGATGCTGTTTCTGTATGCGACGGTCCGTGAGGGAAGCAGCCTATAATGAGAGCGGGTACGGGGGTTTGACATGGATTTAGTAAGTTCTTTGTGCAAGCAGTGATCTTCGTTGTTCAACGTTTGGTCAGCTATTCTTTCACATGCGTCGATGTGTTTGCACACAATAAAATCAACCAGAACTTCTCTGGCTATGCCGCTACATCGAGAAGGGAGTTTAGTAGACCTGGAAATTAATACGAAATATTTTTCTTTTAGGCCGGGAAAAAACAGGGGAACAGTAGAGCCAATGAGGAGGGATGTATGCTACCAAGAATTTTAAAATTACGTTTGAGGGAACAGCAAGCTTCCTAAGCCTGAAAGCATAAAAAGAGAGTTTGCGAACCTTGTTGTACACGTTCTCTACATGTAAGGTCCAAGAGAGATTGTGGGATAAAAAGACTCCGAGGTATTTAACAGAGTCAGCTTTGGGAATGCTGTGACTGTTAAATACTAGATCCGGTAAATTATTAAAGGTAATTTGATAGCGGGAGCCAGATTTAAGGCTGAAGGGAAAGTTGACACATTTGGAAACATTAAGCAACAGTGATCGGGGTAAAGACCAACTAAAAACGTCATTCAAAGGTGGTAGCGGTTTCACACACAATGCGCAAAACGTGAAAATTGGTGTTCACACGCGATAAAACGGTGAGAGATCAAAAATGTGCGGCCGTAGGACAGCATTTTACCTTGAGAATTGAACGAATTGGTTTGATAAAATGTGTTGAGGATAAAAAGCAGTTTTCCACTGTAAAATCGCTAAAAAATCAGGTAGCAGATTTTGGCACAGCTGAATTCAAAGCCCCGCTAGAGATATCGTGTATAAATATCACTATTGGTGTTATAATTCCAAAAGACGGTGCTCGGTCGAGGATCGAGTAATTTGGCATATAAAACACATAAAATCTTATCAGAATTATACGATCGCAGTTCCTGACAGCACAATGGGTAATGAACGTAGCAATCAATAGCTTCTGCTTGAGACCCAGCAAATTGATCTCGGTGATTCAATTAATTTTTGATCGTCGAAATAAATCACCATGTTACCTACTACTCACAATTGAGTAGCATCTCACAACATTGGGACAAGATGTTGGCCGGTGGAATCGAGAGCGCAATAGAACGACAGGCTTTCGGTGACATATCAGTTGTTCTGGTGAACACATACACACGGCCACTGGTCATTCGCTGCTTTCAACCTAAATAAACAATTTTAAATGACAGTTAGTAGGCACCTGAGTGGACGATCCGATGGCGTAACTTCAATACAGTAGTTCATCGTGAAGCGAAAATCTGTTTTCCATGTGGACAATTTGTAGAGTTTGTGCCAGTGTATAGGAGCAATGAACTGCATGCTCTGATAGTGAGAACTTAAACACAGTTCACCTCCTAACAGCAAACCTATATACAATTGAAGCTGAGATAATCCTAACCAGACCCAACCCCTCTTGCTCACAGGTGTGTTTAAGAAATGTTTACGGCAATGCACCACTTAAACAGCGAAATGCGTACTTGGGTCACCTATGCTGTACCCTCGTTGTCTTGTTGTCCGCAATAGCAGTGTAGGAGATAAATGTTTTTTCACTTCCTTTTTTATTTATTGAACATGCAAATGTACAGTTAACTTTCAGGAAGATGGCCGTCCTCCATACAACAGCTGCCTGGGAAAATGAAGAAATAATAACGACGATCGGCGGGGTAATGATTTGAACCGGATACCTCATGGACACAATTGGGTGATCTTGATCAGTTAGCCACCATTTACCGGACGCAAAAAAACACGTGCCAATTTTAACAGTTTTTCTAGCCGAAAACCTATTAAATAGAAGAAAAAATCCAATCTCTTGAATTGGAGACTCTTGACTCAATCACATTCCCGTACCACTGAACTATAAACGTTTTATGCTATCCCGTGTATAACAAGTTGCACAAACTGAATGTTTCTACACTCATTCACGGGTGGAAATGAGGCAGGAAGTACTATCAACATGTTGGTCATCGTGTTGTTGGTGTTGTTGTTGTCGTTCTGGCTCTTCATCTATGGCTGTTTGTCTCCCCGACGCAGTTGATGTTTTCCCAAGTTTGCCCGATTTGCTGAACTCCTACAATGATGTGAGATTCATTGTTGAGCTCTGAACTGCGCATCGGTAGAACTGCTCTTTTCGCGTACTTCTCACATGATCAAAAACCCAACCACTTTACTTCTTTCTTAGGATCATTTGGATGATGTGATTTCCTCTTCCGACGGTCGCATTCTTATAGATCTTGTCCGGATCCTTTGTTTTCGTTTTTAACTTTTCTTCCAATCTCAGTTCCATAAAATAAAACGGATAGTGAATATTGAACACCGCACTCTGATTGAGTAAAATTTGATTTGGAAATTATTTCGCTACATCCCACCTTGTGCATATTGTAGAAAATAAAATACGGGTATCAATCGCAATCGTGCAACATGACGCTCATCTTGAAAATCTATTTATTTCAGTATCTCGTATCGTATGTGTATATAGATAGCCATTGGTGAGTAGTATTTATTCTGAGCTCTATACCTCACATGTTATACAAGGTAGCATGGAAATGCATTCTTTTTAATGAATGATTGCTGTTCGACGAGGGTGTTCATTATGACCAACTCGCATGATCTAGTTAGCTTCCATCTATAGTCCCGGAAATTCTCCAGCTTAAAAAATAATAAATTATTTTGGCTGAAAAAAATAAAAAACAAACAAAAGTTGATTTTCGAAAATTGTTCTCTAGGTGTGCGGCTAGATGAATAAGCGTCTTGTATTGTCATCATCATGAAATATCTAAGAGCTTTTGGCATATAGTTGAAGCCGAGAGGTAACTTATCCGAGGAGCACATAAATCGGACGACTCAGTTCTTGACTAGTGCAAGTGCTTCACTGTGAAAATAAACCCAATTTATTACATAATCAACGTAATTTCTCCACTAATACATAAAACAAATGGGAGAAAACCCAACATTTCAAAGAAAAGATGATGGTTAAATTCGATCACAAATAAGAAGAGATGCAAAAAAATAATGTGGATGATAGTGGAATTTATTTACCACCCGTCATTGGGATTTTAACTTAATCGAAAACTTGTGCCTGTGTTGAACACAGGGATTAGTTAGCTGCCTTGACAGTAGCGGTTAGTGGCCAAAGTGCGGCATGTATTTGAGAAAATTGACAAATAATGTGGACTCGGTGAACTCCATGGAAAAACGACAGTCTCCAGTGCTCAAAAATAAAGAAGGGTAAATGGAACACTGACAACATGGAATTACAGCATCATGTATTATGTTTGTGGTATGTTTTCGGAATTGAATCCTAATTACGTTGTTTACCCAATCTTTGTTAACTTGCAACTGAGATGTACCAGCAACCATCGTCGAAGTCGGAAAATCGTACATACATACATAATTGGATATTGTGACAGATATCTTGATTCTGATGTGTGGCTCAGCATCATATTTAGTCCCATGGTATGAGATTCAAAACGCTAAGCGTTTGGATGAACAAATCTGTTGTTGCACGAGTTTGATCAGTACCTATAGTTTGTATATCACAAGTGATGATAATTTACTTTCCCGCTTACTTGGTTACCACAGCAATGTCAAACTGGTGTAAACCTCGTTTTACTGATAAAGCAAGGGCTTTTGACGCCTGATTGCTATGGTCTTTGCAAACCGTTTCCAACTGCAATGATTGTGTTCTTTATTCCACTTTATTTCGGGAAATGACTGCTTTGATATATGTTTATATGAGAGAATTCACATTGATTACTTCTTCAATGAATCAACAATTTCCAGGACAACCTCTGTGAAACAAAATTTGAAGATACTCAACAAGAGCAGAAAGAACTCAAACAGGCTATCCACTCGTCCACTGGGTAGTTGATCAATTTGACTATAGGTGATATAGTACAACCTATCTTTGTGAGTTGATTGCGGGCATCGCGCCTCACTCATCTCAGCACCAGCTCCACCCCGGGGTTTATGACTCGGGTGGAAACTTTCTTGTTACATTCCCTGTTTAAAAATTGAGAACTTATCAATGTGCTTTGATTGTATGGGTCTGTTATTCCGGATATGGTTTTAGTTGGTCTACTAGAATAGAACTGTTAGCATCTACGCCTAGCCTCGAGAATATTTCCTCGTGTTTTTCGTACCCACCCCCACCCCTTTACTATTCGATTCGAAGAGCACCGATCGATATCGAGCAATTTATAGAAATAGTCCTTTGGTTGTTATCCACTGCAAATTGTTCTCATTGTACCACAGACCTCGCACACATGTCAGTTTGAATAACATGCGTTCCAATCTCACGGCACTTCTTTGTGCTGCCTCTAGTGCCGTATGATTGTACACTTTCCTCCGGTTGAAGATTTATTGCACGAATATCGTGCACGAAATGTGCTTCACGCTTCTCCAGTTTTGTGCAACGTTCTCCTGAGGTGTATACAAGGACTCGCGAAATTGGATATACATCATATCCATCCCAGACAGTGTGCCTGAAAGATGTGCACAGATTTTAGAACACCATTTATGATCGAATGACAAAAATAACACCAGGGTGATCAGTCGGAATCCCGTTGCTTGTCGGAACTGAAAAAAGCTTCACTCTCGCATGCTTTCATCAAGATTTGGGATTGCTTCAGTTCCGAAGTTCTTGCATCCAGACCACTTTTCGGGAATGGCATTAAACGTTATTCCGTTGCCATATATTCACCTCGTCAGCAAACACTTTGAATGAGAATAAAATCGGCATCACGAGTAGATAAATCAATGACCTCAGTGGATGTAAACTATATGTTACATGAAGCTGAATAGGCATGCACCCCACTGACCTTGCGGAATTGCTTGGTGAAGAAAGTCATTCGAAAATCCAAACTCCTTTGTGAAGACATTTCAGATATCCAACCCTTCTATTCGATTTATCCAGTTCTGGTTCTATTTATTGAATTTCGGATGGGCAACCTTCCCTCCGCNGGCATTCTGGTTGTTTGTGGCTGAAACTGAACGTTCGCTACCCAGAGATCATAGGCGTATGAAGAGCCTCGCCACTGTATACCACCGTTGAGCTATCGGGTCACCTAACTGACAGCTACAACCAGGAAGTGTTATTCGTGATGTTGTTATCTGGAAATGCAACAACATCATTCATAACCTTATCCCAATCGGTCTGCTCTGTGTTCGATATTGCGCACGATGCATCCGGTGAGCTTTCTTATTTGATTTTATTCAATCTGTTGACCAAGTTGCACAATTATTGCTACTGAATTCTCCCTTCTACATTGACTCAGATCAGAAGAGTTCCGAAATGCGGACCTCCTTGAATTTCGGATGTTTGTGCGTGTGTGTGTGAAACAGAGATTCATTGCATGTGGTAAGTACTCCACTCACAAGAACGAATAATCATGTCGATGAGCGACAGTTTCTCATTGTAACATACAAATATGAACACGAATTGGTGCATAAAATCTCTCGTTAACATACACACCTACAGTAATTTGACATTTGGCTTGAGGGCAAGTTAGGATTGCAATTCTTCTCGCTGTCTAATCACCACCACCACCACCCCACCACCATGCCAACAACAACAACAACGACAACCCCAAATCGGTTCAGAAGAAGAAGAAAAAACATTTCATTCGGTGTCCTGGTTATACAGATCACCGCTATCGATTAAACTAAATCCATGATACCGAGGCACCTTTTGTTGGGCCCGGTCACTCGTTGAACCATTCAATAGACAAACCCACCCCAGGTTACGTTGCTCGTCTTGTAATTCGACTGTCTGCATACTGGCCGGAAAGGTTGACACATGTGGAACGAGGAGATTAAATACGTTGTTGTTCTTGTTGCTGTTGCTGTTTCTGCTGCTGCTGCTGTTGTTGTTGTTGTTGTTGTGTTGTCATTGTTGGAAGACTTGGAAATGGGCAAGATCCCCGGAAGAGGCGCNTCGGACGGTGGAAAGGAAACGAACTGTCTCTGGCTTCAACCTCATTCTCTTTTCCCATTTGCCTCCTTATATACATATATCGTCGTCTCCTCGCACACATGCCCTTGGAGGCTGGGGTGGGTAGCTGACAGTGTGAAGGATGGTGTAACAGAAATAAAGGATATCATAAAATATTTAACCAGTCTCTTCTTTGTACCGGATGTGATTTGATGAGGTCAGAGCCTTGCGGCGAATCACGCATATACATGCGACACACATTCATTGTCGCCTGGTCACCACGATTGG
Organism: Echinostoma caproni; assembly: GCA_900618425.1. Classification (NCBI taxonomy): domain Eukaryota; kingdom Metazoa; phylum Platyhelminthes; class Trematoda; order Plagiorchiida; family Echinostomatidae; genus Echinostoma; species Echinostoma caproni. Next base: position 17,168 of record UZAN01041113.1, read on the forward strand.
TCCCCCGTGTTTCTCATTCAGTCCCACCACCAATTCAGATATGTATCTATCCTCTTGTAGACCGCGTAATGTCTGTTTGAGTGTGTATTTGTCTAAGTGTGTGGCTGCGTGTGCACAAAACGAGGAACGTGATTGTATGGCGACATTTTGGTTTTATCATACCATTTGTCGATGAACAGTTCGTTTATTTGTTTACTGTACGGTCCGTTTCATCTCTGGTCCAAAAAGACAGTAGACATTTGATTATGCACACGTTCAGCAGACGTTCGCAATACGGTTCAAATCTGCCGGGTGCGAATTACCAAATGATGAATGCGCTTGACGCGTCACTGATCACGTGATCACACATCATAGGGGAAAATGAGACCGGGCGCGATATTTCGTTAGCATGAATCAAAACAGCAAGGTGAAAGGCAATTTTTGAGCAACAGGTGAACACTTAAAAATATAAATCCTCGAAAACAAATAACGCAATTGTCTTAACGATGGCAAACACCAGTTTGTTTGTCCGATTCTTCCTAATCATTAGCAAAATCTTCACCCACCAATGCAATTCCATGATCCACCACTTTCATCATCATCATTATCATCTTTTTTCTGTTTCATTTTACCTCGTTTCATTTCATATACAAAGTACAATTTTCCGGAAGACGGAAGCAGCCGTTCAGCACACAATGAGGAAACTCTGATGATGGTGGTGGTTGTGGTGGGATTCGAACATACATCCCCCCGGTGTGAGAATTTGGTGACGTTACCACCGGGACACCACCGCGTCATCATCATCATCATCATCATCATCGTGATGATTAGCAGCAGCAGCAGCAGCAGCAGCAACAGCAGCATCCGAGACCGCTTACTCATTCTGGGTTCATGATTTACCCAGGAATCATGTTTTCTGTCAAACACTAAATTGTGTTTAATTTTTATTTCGATAATATATTGTCGTGGATTATTATTATTTTCACTTTTCGTTTAGTGAAACAAAACACCTTCAGTTAACTCAACACAAATTAGCTGATTCTTGAATGCGTTCTTCATTGATTCTCAATTTGTTTTGCTGAAATCGGTATCTCGATATGCACTCCCATATTATCTCAAAATGTTCATTTAAAAAAAAAATACTAATGGCATTTTAGTTTTCATTCTCTTGATAAACAGTGAATGTAAAATCATTCATCTGGATGGAACAGGCTCTCAGTGAGAGAGAGAGAGAGAGAGTAGGAGAGTGGTGATGAAGTTCGATACAAGTAGTGTGAATCGTTTGACCGAGGGTCTGCAACAAACGGTCATCCCAGCTACCTCTGACAGGCAACGTTGAATTGCCAGTCAAGGGGATTAAATGACCAACACTTGGACAATGGTTAGCATAAGGGAACAAATCAGACACGGAATCAATTTCGAGGCGATTCATTGAAACTAGCACAGATTCGAGATCAAATAATGAGTGTGGGCTTTCGTCCTTTGAAAGTTCATCTCTTTCTACAGTGGGTCATCCCGTCTTGCCAACAGTACATTTACGTGTAGAAAAATGCAGTATCTGCTTGATATGCATTCCCACAGTGATATCAATAACAGCATACAACCGTTCCGATGAAGAAATTAGCTGGACCACATGGGCTGAGACCAGTCTGTCGCCAGTAGAGCAGAAGTTCATTTATCTGAATTGAACTGAACTACCGAAATAAATTGCTCTTCACGCGCGCGTGTGAAATATGCATTGGAATCCACAATGAGGCACGCCCCTCCCTCCCTCTTCTCCGGGTTCATATACGTATCTGTTACAAACTTCCTTTTTTGGTCGCTATAGTCAGAGCCTGTTCCGGACACTGGCCATTCATTATGATGACGGTTTAATGGTTACCCTGTGTCGCTTCCGTTACAAATTATTTCTACACCCCGCCCACTCCCGGGCTCCTTCTTCTCCTGTGGTCCACGAAAAACACAGATACCCCCGAATGATCCGGGATGATTAATGACTTTCCGCATATCCACGAGGTTTCACAACCTGTCTCTTTAGACCAACCAGTTAGATTCACAACGACCGGGTTATATAGCCTACGCAGAGGTGGGGGTGATGGGAGAAGGATTGGTGGGAACAGATGGGATGGGAAAGATGATGATGATGATGAGTAGGTGGGTGGATTGGTGAACCATCATTGTGCATTCATGGTTTGGCCATGATTTTTCCGCTTAGAAAAAGCCTCATCCAAGACAAGAGTTAGGCTGGGAACAGCCTAACACGGAAAGGGATCACCCACAGGAATGAGCGATGTCTTGTCAGTATATTAGACTACAAGCGATGAATGGTAATCGGCGTTTGTGAACAGTTGTGTCTCGCATTGTCACTGGACAATATCATGCGAGAGAAGAGAATCTGAATTCCAATGGGTGCATCATTTTACTCCTCCGGTGAAGTTTCTCCCTACGAGCACCTAACAGTACCAATCAGAACATTCATGGTGTATATTCTTTCACCCAATCTGACATGACAAGCATCTCTGTCTTGAGTGATGATTAGTCGAATGCAAAAATGATTAATGCTTAGCTGAGTAAATCGTAGCAACTGTGCAGATATTGTGTTGTGTGTCTCTGATTACCCGGATGGCATTTATTGTTCTCTAAACATACTTCCAGCAAGCAACCATCGTCCAAATATCCTTAATTCCATCACCTACTTCATTGTGCGATCAGGATTTACATTCACCAAACCTAAACAACAAGCGTTTGACATGGGAAAAACCAGTTTGAGATAGCGTGCCTAATCAGCATGACGTTATTCTCACATTGTCTTGTTCTCGTTAACAATCCGGCTAACACAGGTTGATACACTCGGGACTAGTTTGTAACTTCAACGTGCTTTACGTATGCCTGAAACGTACCAATTTCGATTCGCTAAGTGCAGAACTGAAACACTGATTTGATTGATTGATTGATTGATTGATTGAAATCCGGTTCTATTTGTAATCGACGTCTTCTTGCCCATTCCCATTGTTACGTTCCCAGATAACCCAGAGTGAGAGGGAGAACAAAGACCGTTTGGTCCATCAGATCCGTGTATGTTCGAATGAATGCGTCAAGCGCTAAATCACATGACAATAGGGACAATCATAACATCATAAAAGGTCAAGGTCAATGACACTGTCTGTTCACTTGCTGACCATTGGCACCCCTAACACCTCCACCCCGTAAATCCTCGAGCCT
>UZAN01041113.1:20913-41283 GCA_900618425.1 Echinostoma caproni
TATCTAGATGCTGACAGGTGACCATTTCGTTGCGTAACCAAATCCAACATTTGCGGTTGTGTATTTCGGTCGTGTTGTGTGTGTGAGAGCATCGTCTAACCACTGGCATGTATGATCATCAGGAATGATATCTTCGCGCTCATCTGGATCGTACTTTCTTTGTGGCTGATTTGCGTGTCTAATCCACTGTTCTGTTCCTACTTGCAGTTCGTACACAACTTGTCCTCGTTTTCCCGGTAAGTTGCTGGAGTCCATGTTTGACGACGCGTTCTGAAATCTGTCGCATACACTTTGTAGTCAATATTGAATCCACGTTTTGTTTGTGGCTTTTGAACTTCCATTGTTGCCATACAACAATTGATTGCGGGTATTTTAAGGAGCGTCAATTCGTATTCCGTCCTCATTTTTCTCCCCAACAAGCATTTACTGGGTGATACAACGTTTGGCACGTTTTGATTCGGAGTGCTGATGTGAGATACATCACATTTTGTCTTGTGGACCAATTTTTCGGTCCTTCCGATGAAAAAACGTAATTGATGTTTTTGGTGCTTGAATAACAAAAATTTGTTCACCGGAATATCCCTTAAGTCCCAATTTGTCAATCCACTGAATGCCAACTAAATTGCATGAGCAGTCATTGGCGACATAAGCGAAAATTGCATGCACATTTGACTATCCCAAAAATAACCATTTGTTTGCTCGAAGCATTATGAGCTGAGTTATTTGTTTGTTGGACAGCTGGACAACCTAGGGCTTCCCATGGATGGCATGTCAAAATACTTATGTCTGACGCAGAGTTAAACCGAACGTGAGCGGGAGAATATTAACGTCAATAAAAATAAATTTCCGTCTAGAGGAAAATTCTGTAGTGACAGAGAGAACAATACCAGAGTTATACAATAACTCTGAATCACTCACTCAAGGTTTACTATTTAATCCATTGTGCCTGAATGATGGTTGTTTGTAGTGACAATAGTTTGTGTGTTATTGTCCTTTTTACCACACACATGACAGATTCAGTCGGCACATGGACAGTATTTCACAAAATGCCAGTCACCACATTTCCAGCATGCTGTGGGCGGTATACACTTGCGGTTGATTGGTGCATTACAATCTTTCGGTTTGTTTGGGGAAACTTTTAAGCGATTCACGCTTTTGTATTCCGGACCTTTCACTATCAATGCGGAGTCCATTTTTATGCTTTCGATCCGGTGGCATTCTTCCGTTATGTTGTGCAGAGTGAGGTCCGGGGAATTTTCAGTTTGCGACATTACACGATTGCGTAATTCCGCATCGGCGGATGACTGTAATCCGCTGACGAATAGCAAACATTTGAACTGGTCCATTGAGAGGTCCTTTAGTTTGAACCGCTCAGTCTCCAGGTTGATTCTCCCTGTATATGTCAAAAAATCTTCTGACTGTGTCTTCCTAGCTTGGAGGCACTGATATCGTGTATAAAATAAGGAAGCGCGGGCACTGAATATTTGAGCAAGGCACTTCACTGTTTCTGAAAACTGTATGTCCGTTGGTTTACGAGGTAAGATATAGTTGGTATGTCGTTGATGTTCAACGGGGCCAAGTTTGCGCATGAGCAGTCTTATTTGTCCGTGTCTTTTCACAGAGCACACTCTACGGTGAATATATCTCCAAATCTTGCGTACCATGATTCGAACGTCAATTCTGTATCAGCGTCATATGTGAATTCCGTAATCCTATTGGCGAGTTTGTCACTGGTTAGAATTTCATTTCTTGATTGATGCGATGAAGATTGTTCCATCTTTTTGGCCAGTGCTTCGATGAGCCTGTTTTGTGTGTGTGAAGCATTTGCATGGCTATTTCCATCTGGTCTGACATGATTTTGTTTTGATTTCAACGCGTGGGTTTGTTCCCGTCGCCAATTGTTACGTTCCCGAATCGCCCAGAGCGAGAGGGAAGAACAAAGACCGTTTGGCCCGTCAGATTCGTGCATGTTCGAATGGATGCGTCAAGCACTAAACCACATGACAATAGGGACAATCATAACATCATAAAAGGTCAAGGTCAATGACACTGTCTGTTCCTTTGCCGACCATTGACAGCCCTAATACCCATTACCTGTGAGCTGATTCCCATTTCACGTTTCGACCAACGTGGACTGCTTATTTGGTAACCGAGATTGTATTTGATACCTTCGTAATCTCAGACATTTTCATTATCCCCAATAATTCTCATCCTGATAACTTTACACAATGAGTACGTTGTATCACTCCAAGGTCATATCGACCGCTCATTACTACAGTGCACTCCATGTTTTCCGCTTGCTTGTGTTTTACTCTATCGCCCTTGCTTCCGAAAGCCTCCGTGTAGTCGGGGGTGGGTTCTGACCAATCACCTCTTCCTTGAACCTCGTGAAATGTTCCCATACGCACAAACATCTAATTTAGCTGCTGTTGTGGAAGCCCTACTCACTGCCTTCTCGTGGTGGAGGTGTTTTCGCACACCAAAGTGAGAGGACGAAAAGCCAAGATCTGAGGCTACGACCAAGTCGGTGAACTACTGGCAGTTCACCTAGGGGAGTCGGCTAAAACCCTAATTCCAAACCAACCAAGAAGAGGCATGCAGCCCACGCACACCCAAACTACGGTTGAGGCAGTGGTTACCGGCTCGGTTGGGCATCGACGTGTATCGGGTTCCTTGGACGTCTGACCCCGTCCGAAGAGTTTAGGATCCGATGAACTGGACACAGGCCCCCACTGGATTGCGGTTATCACACACCACCCCGCTGCTTTGCAGATCAGGTGTTGATTAGCCGAAGACTCTGGTTGTGAACTCCCTAAGAAGCTTCACCTGCTTTGGTCTGAGCAACCTAGCTAGCACCATCGCACCCTGGAGCAAATGACGGACCGTTTTCTTTTTTATAAAGTCTATTGTTTTAATTTGTTTTGCACGCAGTCTGAACTCAGGCGTGTATGTGCATATTCGATAAAAGGGCAGATAAATAATAGAAACAAAAACATTTCTCCTATTATGTCTGGCCAAAATCGCAAACTTTTGTCGAAAAAATGTTGTTTACCTATTTTTGTTGCCCACCAAATAAGGTGCGTTTAGATAAAGATGAATCATTGCTGTTTCGTTCTATTGTTCGTGTCGGTCATTTAGTTTGTGTATTATTTGATAAAAGACTAGTCACTATCCGAGATATGCACCATATATTATCCAAACTCATACAACAGCACCCTGACATTTTCATCACACTTGTTCCTCCCAGTGCTTAGTTTTTTCAGCCTCATTCACGGAATTGAATACGATATTGCCTCACATCGGACGCAACATATTGGTAATATCAAACGGGAAATTCATCGCGTTTACAGTAAATAAAGCGTGAACTGAAATACTTAGAAGCACTAGATAGCTATTTCGACCTGGTTTGGTCTGATCAGCATCGAACCCGGGACCTCATATCGTGTAACTGGAAAATGAAAAACAGTCTAGTCAGTTGCCTGGTGGCCGAGTGGGTAGCATTATTTTTTCCTGCCTGTGAAATCTCGGGTTCGATCCCCAGTTGGGTCGATGGATTCGCGCAATGCTGATGAGACCCCGATCCAGGTCGAAACAGTTGTCCAGCTGTGCTTTCGAGCTTTACAGTTCACGCTTCATTTGCCATATACACGACGAATTTCCCCTTTGAAATTGAATCAAGTCCTCCATTGCTCATATCCGTAATTTTATCCACCTAGGTGTTTGCTCCTGTTAGTTGAATGTCAATAAAGTGTACGATTTATTGATTTGAACGATGCTTTCTAGTGCATGATTTGTAAAATAACAAAGCCTCAGTAAAAAAAAACATAATTCAAATTTATTCAAAAATTAAAATGACTCCTAGACTTGACAGAAGTATTGTACATTCATTTCGTGCATATTCCATTTGCTCTTCCTCATTTTTGAGCACTGGAGGCAGTCGATTAGTATGGAGTTCATCAATTTGATTATTCCACAGAATTTGCCGATTTCCTCTTATACATGCTGCATCCTAACCAGTGAAGACCACTGTCGAGGCAGCTAACTAATCTCTTTTTCTATCACAGGAAAATCCCAACCACTGAGTAGTGATTGAATGAATTCGATATTGATCTTCACTCATCAAAAACTGCATGAGTTTGAAAAAAATACTTAATGAGGTAGAACCGTTTTCTACCGCCAACCTGAAGTGAGCAGATATACTAACCTTCAACTGTAAAAAAAATCTGACCTCCGCAAATGCATTTTTGGGGTGAAACTTTGTCGATAACCACCCTTATTTTGTGATATCCACATCGGTATATCTTGATGGAAAAATTCCGTTGATTTTGCAATAAATTGGTTTGTGTTTTCATCAAAGCATTTGTGAAAGTTGGGAATTGAGTCATCGGATTGATATTCCTCTCGACTGAGTTGCCTTTCATCTTCTATTCCATGCCAAATACGTTTGAATACTTCATCCGGTTTCGTCATGGTGACACTACAAGACGCTTATTCGACGCGCCGTACACCTCAAGGTCAACTTTCCGAGGTCAGCTTGTATGTTTCTTGGAATATATTTTCAGTTGTTTCAATATTAGGGATAATGCATGAATAGCTTTTTAGCCAAATAATTCATCAATTTATTATTTAGAATACCTGTGTTCACATTGATAAACATTCGAACGCGACGAGAATTGTTTATTGAGAAAAGATAAATTTATATGCTGCTTTACATAAAATATTTTCCAAATCTGAGCTGGAACTTTCTAACTACTGCAAATTTTACTGTGACAGTCAAGATCGTGTGAATTCAAAAGGGCGATAGAGCAGAACTGAGAATATTGCAATGAGCGATAAAATTCGGAATTAATATACTTTACCCATAGCCATCAATAGATAAGTATGATATTCTAAACTAAAGAAGAGTTAAAAAATGGGAGTGATATTGCATGTGTTTGATCAACACTATACATATATATCTTCCTAAAATTGTCACAAAATGCCAAACAAATTTGTTTATGAATAGGCTGAATAGGCTTTCATTCACTCGCATGGACACAGTGAAATAGTTGGGTGTATAAAAACTCTAAGGTACGTTGATAATACGCCTCATTTTTGTTTATGCAAGCGTGTGAATCCATCCACAACAGTTGCCATACAGTTCAGTGCAGTGCACAAACGGGTGTTTGAGCAATTGAAACAGGAACACAAAATCACTGGATCACGGCAATCGCAACAGCGTGCGTCTTTTTTATTTGTTTATTTGTCTTTTTACTTGTCGAAACTTCCTTTCCTATTATGATATCAGTCCGAATGAAATATATTCGAGCATAGATTGTCAGGAAACGTCGTAGATGACAAACACCTTTCTTTTAGGCTTTCGAATGTATTTGGTCTGCTCGGAAAGTTGCTCAGTCATGTCAAATCCATCGATGCCTCCCGGGGTCTGTGTGAGGGTTTTGTTTGTTTGTGCCTGATTGGTTTGTTCGTGTCTCGGTGAGCGTACAACGGACAGGAAACAAACGGAACACCCGGAGAGAGGGATTAAAATTTTGCACAATAAAATGTTCTTCAACCAATAACTGAAGTAACCGTGTGCTTTGTAAACACACTTCGGGCAATGATACGGTCAGCTCTTATAGGACTCGGTGATGTGGTAAATGACAGATAATTAACAGTTTATAATTCTTAACTTGTAATGTATATTACAACCACGATTGCGTGCACACGGTGGAAACGTTTAGCGATTGAAGCAGTTGGCACCCGGACTCTTCAGTTCCGCCTCGGACCTGTTCCCAATTGGAAACGCCAGAGTTCTCGGCTCTTTTTTGTCACGTGATACAGAAAAATATTGATTTAAAAATAAAGACATTCGATCGCCCGCCCGCCCGCACACACACACACACTTTGTGCAATATTTCAATAAAATAAACATTTTCATTTCTGCTGAAAACAAGTGTACATACTCTGTGGCCTTTGTTGAGGTCATCTTCTATAATCTTTGCTCAGGTCAGGTTGGGATTCGGGTATGTATATATACAAACATCTTGGATTACAACTGCACTGATTCTTGATGTGTGATTGAATGAACGAGGGTGCCATTCTTGTTGAGTCATCCGATAGACGCGGTCAAATTGATAAACATTTGGTGTTCTGTGAGATAGATAGAGAGAGAAAGAGTAATTAGAAATAAGGTACCCCGAGCTGCCCCGCGATTTCGGTCCTCCCGGTAAACATTGAAAAACACGCAGTTTCGTAACGCGTAACAACACTTAACTCTGTACACGTGTGCATGTGTGTTCATAGGCGCCACACACACATACACACACACAAATGGTATGATGAGGTCACCACCCCCAACGCTCCCCAGGTTACTTCCCTACATGGCCACATTTGGTTCGGTGTAATTTGGCCAAACTAACCTAAACGGTGATTTCTATCTCAAGTTCATAAAGAAAACCCTAGCTACTGGTAATCGGTTTCCAACCGACCTCCGGTGAAATCCATCGCTCTTTTGATGTGAGAATAAGTGTTTCACGAAATACCATTTCAATCATTGAGACAGGTCGGATTATCGTTTATTCCTGCTACGAAACTCGAAACCTGTTTGACCAATTTAATTGAATGTTAAAAAAACAGTGAAAGAGACGCGTCGTCCGGTTCTGTCCGGGGATTCCAATTTCGTTGTCGGTTTACACGATGAGAGTGAGATCGCATCCGGAACACGTTTGCGATACCCTTTAACCGAATATATCCCAATCTGGCATTGGATATGGATATATGGATATATACGGGAATCTTCCACAGTGTGAAATCACCTAGTGACTTGAAGAAATTCATTTTTTAAAGTGAAACGTCGTAACTGATAAAAAAAAAAAAAAAACGATAAACAACGAGTCAGGCTGTGACGTAATCAGGTTCACAAATGGATAAGGGGGGTGATCACTATGACATCAAGGTGATAACTAATGTGTGTGACTCGTGTAGTTGGTGAGTGTGGCTCTCATCACCACATACTATAGTAACGTGGGCGGTGTGGAAATAAGTAGTCATATCTGACTGAGACAATTTATTTAATTAAAACGTAATGATTGCCGAATGAACAATTCCATGGACTCGAAACTCTCAATGAGAACAACTTCCATCTTTGGATAATTATGCCAACTTGGTGTTTAAACATTTGTCAACAGACCACATCCAAATATACAGTTCACAGTGGAATCTGAATCCAACAACTCACTCCGTTTCCTTGACTCTTGCACGACTAGAAGAGAAGACGGAACAATTGTTCGATCCGATAGTTATACTTCGAGAGCTTTATGCCCCTGAAGTATAAACGTGATTTTGTTCGAACCTTATTTGACAGGACAAGGCGAATCTGCACGGAAGACAGAATTGAAGAAAAACTGCAAAATCTTCGGGAGTTGTTAGCATAAAACGCTTACTCAGAAGTGTTCGTTAATAAGCATAGCAAGCCGAGAGTTGCGAAAGAACCGGTTGCGTCAGCTCCGAAATTGCGGTTCATGTTGTGTCTTCAACTCAAAGGTGATGACGGAAGTCACTTCACCTCCAGAAACGATAGCGATCGGCAGTCGCGCGAAATTACTATGCAACTGGCCTCCAAACCATCTATCAGACAATCAAATTAGCCACAGACACTACGGAAAAAGAGTAGCTATCTCTTTACTTCAACTTTAATCTGATCTACAAATTCCTGTGTTTCCAGGACGATCTACGTGGGCAGAACAGAGCGGCAATTATGCAATCGGGTGGTGGAACATATCCCAAATTTGGTCCAAAATCAGATAACTCAAGCAAGGTCAATTCCGCAGCATGGAAACGACGGTCGAAAGTAAAAGACCCCATCCTCTGCCATTGTTCGAATTCTACTGATGATGCAACACCAGATCGACCTAATCACAGCGTTTCGGACTTTCTACAAGTCATGAGTCGCAAGGTTTTCTGAAGCAATCGCTGTTATTCGACTGAGGCCCACCTTGTGTCAACAAAAAGAACTTTATGTTAGTCCGTCCTTAACCTGGTGACATGGTTCTTTAGCCTCACCACGCTTTTATGTTGTGTCTCCTTTAATGCTTCACTTTGTTGCCAAGACAATTCCCTATATATAGATTGCATTTTCTGCAGTATGCATCATGTTGAGATGCAGTGAAATCGTCCCAGACATAAATCGGGCAGTAGTCCAATATGGTATTTTCTTTTGAAATTAAGAATTGAATAGGTTTCAGTAATATTCCATTTTGAAGTAAATAAAAATGCAATGGATTTCCCCATCCATTCTTTTCACTAGAAAATCCGAATGGAAGGTCCAACCCAAAGTCCCGTTCACCTTGTTATTAATGAATCGACGCTGTCGCAACCCCCGGTAGTACTCAAAATCCTGTTTCGATCACATTGGCCTGAGAATGAACTCGACGGAAACACATGTTCGCTCAAGATTTGCCGCCCAATATCAACGCCAGACTACTTCCGTGACTGAATTACAACTTTTAGTGCTTCGTGTGTACCGTGTAACATTCTTCTTGTGATTTATTTAATCAGAGTTGTATCACAAATAGATTTTTTTGGTGATTGCGTCTGAGAAGAATTTAACAAAGCCTATGCTGCTTTGCGAGTTCTCGGACAGTTCAATAAGTATCGGGTTTGTTCAATACTCTCTCTCTCGGTATTTTGAGAAACAATCTGAAAATACTGTTTTCAGATCGCCTATTATATTTCCCAAAGAAATAATGATGAAAAACATTTTACTCTTTTTCTTGTCTCTTATCAATCACGTGACTTCTTACTTAACATGGACGAGAAGGATTTGTTGCATTTGTGCCTAGCAAACACGCAACAACTATTTATCGATGGAACGAGAGTAGCAGACTGTATTCGTGCTCGATTCGGCTTGAACGGGACAGATATGCGTGACTAAATTTGGTCGTTCGAATGCGAGCTATTTCCCGCATGATTTTTGTTTTGTATGAAATTAGAATTGTGGTGAATAAGATGGGACAAAATATGTTGCATCAGAATGTTCAGGTCTACATGCATTAGCTCCATTTGAGTTCGGATTTCTGAAGAAAGTAAGTTTTTAACATTCAAATTGGGCGCAGTACTTGTATGATCGATAAAGGTGACGAAGGGCTTTCAGTTTAATTTAGAGTCTGTTCACTTTTAAATGATGTTTGTGCTTGGAGTTTTAGATTCGAAACGATATATTGTGTTCTGTGGTTTGCTCTGTCAGTGCTTTGAAAAAAGTGTCTGAAAAAACATCAACCTGAGCGCACAGTGTCCATCAAATCCGACGTTCGATTTATACCAGGATTCAGCATATAAGCGGTTCGATTAGGTTGATTCAGTCGAGTACATTGAATCCAAGTGTGAATGATTCCATCATTTTTTTTAGCACGGTAATACATTTTTTGGCCTCCAATACCCAACCAGTATTTCATTAATTCACAAATTACGAGATCTTATGGCAAAACGTTACGTTTCCTGGTAGAGACTCACAATCCCATCTCCGTGGATAAATTACCTTGTATCATCCATGTTTGAATGAACAGCAATTTATAAAATAGTTTTATTTTTTCATTGTAGAACAATTGGAGATGATTGGGAATGTGTTTTCGAACGATGAAACGATCAGGCTTTACCAAATTACCTCGAAAAAGAACCAGATGAAAACAGAGACAAGAGGAATGAATTATTGATGACTCATCAGAGATCTAACACGAAAGAGCATAGCGCACCAAGAATTATACGAACAAATACCTTTGAAAATTACCGATCAGAAAGAAATTGTTTCCACTACTGCAGTCAAACTAGTTGAGGAGAGTACGTTCTACCAGAACTACGATATTCGTTCCGGCTCCGTTCAGCCACTCCTGCATTTCCCTAACTGCCAACTCGCTTTCTGTAGTCTATCGGTAACTGGGAGAAATTTTCCACACGTGATCCAAAAGAAAATGAAGCATCTTATTTCGTACCAGTAGCGTAAAAGTAGCCTTATAAGACATCTAAAAATGCACCGGTAAATAAACTGAATCATATTCGAGATACTGTAACACCCGTGGACTACATCAAGAAGTTAATCTGTTAAACAAACTGGTTTCCGGTGCATCACTTATTAGTCAAATACGAGAAATGGGGAACGGGGTGTACGGGACGGCGATCACGTCTCCTTTGATTGAAACCGAGCATTGTGTCAGAACGAGTGAAACAATCAGGCTCATGTACACGATCACCGGGGTCAGATCGGAGCAGGTTAAGCATCACTTACTGTCAACCGTCGAAGCGATTGCGATTCGATTGGACAACCTACCCCTACCCCATCTTTATAAATGATCTTCCAGACGTCCTCGGACCACAAACTCTGCTGTTTGTGGACGATGCCAAAATATGGAGGACAATAACAAAACCAGAAGATTCATTTGATCTCCAGAACGCCCTTGACGAAGCCCACAGATGAGCTGTCTCCAACGATATGTAATTCAACATTGCCAAATGTAAAGTTTTATCATTACGTCACCCTGGTTGTTATTCCTACACTCTCGGACACGAAAATCTGCCTCATGCTCCATCCGAGAAGGATCTGGGAGTAGGCATTCGCGCAGACTTGAGTTGCTCCACAAACGGTTACACGGCATCATCCATGGCGGTAAAACAGGTTGGACTTCTCAAATGTGTTTTTGGATCGTTTGAGCCCGCTTCGTTTCCACGTCTGTTAGCCACATATATCCGTCCATACACTGAGTACTCAATTCANATGGCTGCAGCGATATTGGAAGGCACTTGAACATCCGCAGAGAATTGCTACCGAGATGGTCAAAGGTCTACATTCCAAGACCTATGGCGAAAGATTACAGCTACTGGGGCTATTCTCGTCTCAATATCGTCAAATCAGAGGCAATATGATCTTACTGTATTGGATTTTCCAACAGCCCAACCATCCATGTAGATCTCTTTGGGTTCTATCAACCAATGTTCACCTCAAAGGGCATCCATTGAAGTTGGCACTCCAAAAGAGCCGTCTCGACTGCAGACGCCATTCATTTGCAGTCAGAGTATGCAACACATGGAACTCTCTACCACCTCACGTGGTCTGTGCGCCAACATTAGTATCTTTCAAGCGTCAGCTTAATGATGCTCTAGTAAACATTATGTTTCAACACCCAACTACGTAATCTATTCTCCTGTGCTCGTCAAAACATGCCACTACGCGTTTACGTACATGGGCTAACTGTGATCTTGTGAATCGTGTTCCGAACCAAATTGTCAATACCCTATGGGATTTGATAAACGAAGTCTTTGTAAATTTTTTCACATAATGAAAATTTGAATTTGTGCGTTCAAAACCAGTCAGTCAGGGCTCTAACTTCAGCATGGCCAGCCAAAAACACTAAAGACGGTGCTGGCCCGTTGATTAGGTCACCAAATTATCATCCCCGTAGGACATAAGTGGTCGAATCTCACCACCATCGCCGCCTGAATTTTCCCATTGTGTATTAAATGGTAAACCCTTTGGTAAGCCGCTTCCTCCTTCGTGAAAACTGTATCATTGTGAATTCACTAAACGGAAGTAAAATGAACAGAAAACAAGAAAAATTAAAAAAAAGACAGTGTCAAATCGTTTATGTATTTGATTTATTCGACAGTACAATTAGCATTCGCAGAATGGTTTGAACTCTCATGTACCTGTTAATATATTAATCATAGTATCCATATATATATATGTATATATATATATATACAAACGCAGACATGCTCTCACTTTTTTCTGTTCCCTTGAATCATATGATTTTGTGATCTGTGAAAAAGTGTTGTATTTGGCTAGTAAACGATGCATCGAAAATGAGTTTGTTTGACAAATTGACTTCTTGAATGATACTCGATCATTACACTGTGAGATACTAATGATCACTCTGCTTGAACAGACCCGAATTCATTTGAACTGGTCAAAATAGACTGGGTGATAAATTCCATTGACAGTACACAATCATAGTTGGAATTGTAGCAACTAGTGAGCAGGAAACAGATTCTAGCAACCCACTGTACTCATTCTACTGAGGTGAGCAATACACACTCAACCCAAATGACGACAAAGACTCCTCGGACTGGGTGACTTACACACCAGGCCCTCCGGTGGCGCGTAATTGCTTGAAACACAGTACGAGAGAGTGACATGTTGTGGGAATAACTGCTTCTCACTCAGACATACTGATCGCTTAAGAAGTTATGAAGACATGCACAGAGAGAAAGAGAGGAGAGAAAGTTATTTGACAAGTTCTTGAGTAAATCCATCATGGTCAAATCTAAATCAATCAGCCGAGCAAAGATGAACTGGGGAGGAAAGGTAGGAATTGTCCATTAGTAATTCAGTGAATACGATATTTTTATAAATCATACCTTAAGGATTGTTTCAGTTAAATTATGAGTCAGAAATAAACACAAGACAATAAGCATATTTTTGTGAATGCTTTTTAACACTGACCGTGTCTTACCTATAATAATCTGCTTAAAGTGTTTTTGTTGGCATCATATAATTCGAACAGTCATTATCATTATCGTCAACAGCATCGTCATCCGAATAATAATAATAATAATACTTATCATTATTAGGATCAGTGTTGTCATCCACCTCAAAATGAACAAGCATTTTGATAACCAATAGCCCCAAAAGCATCCTGATTAGCTTCTGTGCACTCTATATTAGGCGAGCATTTTTTCGGTTACGCTGAACAACTCTTATTATTGAAAGCAGTACCAGTACGCCATATAGCACTCTCATTAATGAGTAGTATGCGCAACGAGAAGGTTTATGGATTCTTATGTGTTCAAAAATGAACAAGATACATGGAATTGAAGTATTGTATCTACTGCTGTATCAGGAGGACGTAGGATTTCCCACACACTGTTCCAGGGCAACATCAATGGCTCTCAAGCAAATTGGACTACTCAGACGTGCTTTCGGGCACTTCGAAAAAACACTGTTCGCACGCTTGCGATTAGCGTTCGTTCGGCCACACATGGAGTACGCCGTTGAAAGTATGGAATCCATAATTGAACCGCTGCAAGAAGGCTGTAGAACGTCCGCAAAGGTTGGCAATAAAATTGGCAAAAGGTCTGTGTAACAAGACATACTCCGAAAGACTGCAAATACTAGGGCTTTACTCACCTCAATACGATTGACCTTGGGGGACCTAATTTTGACATGGAACATACTTCGTCAATCCAAAATCACCCTTGCCGTCTATACTAACTGTATCTCATCACCTCAGGGCATATCCACTGACGGTAAAGACCCAGAATAGCCACGTTGATTGTCGGCATCACTCGTTTGCAGTCAGAGTGTGCGGTGTATGGAATTCTCTTCCATCCTATGTAGTGTGTGCTCCTACAGTTGAACTATTCAAATCGCAATATAATAAAGCATTGGAACACTGAAAAATTTGACATTTGTAAGTGATCACACACAATTTTTATTTTTATTTTGCAAAGCTATCCAAAATATTCTGTAGAAATCCCATGGGGGCACGATAAATGTTAGTTTTGTTAAATCGCCCAAGATAAACTTTGATTTCAACTTTGTATGTCTCGTTCTGTGTAACTCGACTTACCCCCAAACTGTGCAGTTCTTCCAATAAATAGTTCAACTCAGTGCGTCGGTGGTCTTGTGTATTCATATTAATAGTATCACTTTCGAGTGGTCCACTACTGCATCCTCCACTGTTCTAGGTCTATAAATTCATAAATTTATATAGATTGACCCAATAGGTGAACAGTCCAATCGGGATATCGCTGTAAATTCACAGATTGCGCCAGCTTCTTGCATCACTTCTCCTTACAAATTTATTCACCAGTGAGAAACACACTAGCAGATTCTTTCCCTCTCATCATGTTCGGTTCTATTTTGTTTTATATTTTCAAAATTAGATTTCCTTAACGCAAAGGAAATGCATGTATGGGCTCGTTTTGCGCGATCTCAACTGCGATATAGTTGAGTCAACCGATTATACTCTTTATAGCTATCTCTCATACAGCCCCGTAAGATGATTCACTGATTTACTGGCACACCAATCGCTTGCGACTGTTCACCTTTGCGATTACGACTGTATAAAATTTGTTCTTTGGGTCTAGGGTGGACACACACGCGTACACTTCAAGGGATCAGTTATGATTGATAGAATTACTGAGGACACTTTATTCGGATTCAGCTTTTTATTTATGGGATAGGATTGAATAACATGTTACAAAATCACCGAGCTTTTCAAATCAATTGAAAAATATATGCCACCTGAAACTACGGGATAACAGTTTGGGGTGCACAGTATGACATGTAAACGCGGCAACTCGACGGAGTTATGCAGGCAGTTTTCATCCGTTGGATTCATCGTCAGCCCTCCAAAACCTGCTACTACTATGCTACGCTGTTCCTCAAGCTACAACCAGAATGGAAAATGCGGGACCAGGCGAAATCCACGCCATCTACAAGTTTCCATCTGATTTACCTAGATAAATCAATAATTGAATGTTTTGTTTCCCAGCGGTAAAAATAATTCACTGTTTTCAATTTCTTTCCGCCTGTCACATCAAAGATTCTGTTGCTTTTTCTAAGCTGTAAGTTTATACATTCGAGAAAAGAAAACGCGGATAACCAACGGGGCTTTTAGATGTGTTTAGACATGTATCTCGTTCTGTTCTTTGGATTGTCGCGTCCGGCCTACTTCAACCAGTTAGTTGGATGTGGCGATTGAGTTTTTAATGAAGCTCAAGCAAAATTGTTTTCGGATGGAGTTAGGCGGCGGGATACAGAGCATTCAAAACCGAATAGCGTTATATTAAAGGAAAGGGAACCGATTTATCTTGAGAGTAGACGGACCAGTGATGCAATGTACACAATTAACGTCATAGTGTGCCATCCGAAATCATGCGTTTAAAAAGTAGATGTTAATATTTTGTTTCAGTACACTCAGTTTGATACATTCGGTCATCCCGCTTGGATTTCAATGTTTAAATTGAACGTTGAAAGCCTATTTGCCCTGTAATTTACGAATCAAATGCATACTGCAAACACTTTGAGGCATGAGAGTGTAGTTGAAAAGCTCAGGTGCAAATAGATACAGTACCAAACCGTGGTAGTAGCTGTTGAGCAGTGATTATTGCATGCACACTATACTCTTTTTTGGAGAACTGCATTGAACAGATATGATTAAATGACCATAATGATCTATCAGGGAATTCTGTTCACACAAGAAACTATTGATTTTTGCTAAAACCACGCAAATAAATCCATCTGATCAACGTGAAGATACTGGGATTTACCTGTGCATAAAAATATTCATAATCTGCACTGATAACTGCTTTTGTTCAATGAAGCAAAACAATGTTGATTGTCCCACAGAAGTATTAACAAAACCACCGTTGGAATGACCGTATTTCTTACGCATGGCTATCCTTTTTACACGTACAAACTGAAAGTGAAAGAATGAGTTTGACGGAACCACTGATAATCTCTGATCTGGGAATAATGAACACAGAGCATACAGTTGAGATGATATGAGAGTTCAGCTCAGAAAACCAAGGCCATGTATCCATAATTTTTTTCTTTACCGGACAATCAATATTCTCTGCCCGTACCACTGTCCGGTTTGCTCTTGAAGTGAGCAAAAACAATCCTAAGCTCAGTCATCTGGGCATCGAGGCAGTTCACTTCAATCACTGTCGTGGAACATTCTAATCAGTTGTCTCGTAATCACAGTTCACTGAACTGCACATCAAGCATTGCAGAGTTGCGCAGTATCTTGTAGTGTCATCTCGCTTGATCATACCCTCAAAGATCCAAACAAATGAAAGCACTGAAGTGAAGCTTTCTACAGAGTTAAGTCAAAGCTAGATTCATAGACAGCAACTGGATGGTGTATTTTGGAAAGGGTGAACTACAATTTATTTGCGCACGATTCCAAATGGACAAAATATCTAGAGGTGAAGAACGGGAACTCAGAACTGGTGTGCAATGGATACGTATTAATAGGTTTGTGTTTAAAGAGCATCGTGAAAAAGGTCATCCAGATAAAAAATATCACGGTTCTCCAAGCCATGGTGAATACAGCCCAAATACTGCTGACAAATGATGCAGACTAGTGGTGCTTATCGGAAACGGTAGATGGAACCAAGACGGAGGATGACTCGGAAAACCGGATCGAACAATCTGCGGACCGGACTGCAGAAAAATCCTACACTACTTATGAAACCTGCAAATTCATTTTACACTGTGGTTTCCGATCGACGAGGAGTGAAATTTTCGGGGGAAAATGTTGCAAGATACGATCTCGTAAACTCTAACATTTACACTATCCACAATGTTGCTTATTCTGTTATCGCTGGTGGTGGTATTTATGCTTTCTTGCTTATATGTTTGCATTCCTTGAGAAGCCTCTGCTCATGCCCTCTTGTTTACCAGTTTTTTTTATGGGGGGGGGGGAAATCATGCACTCAATCCCATCGCAAAAATTCGCCAAGCAAAAGAAAATTTGTTTATTAGACATGCTAAATACCTAGAGAAATAAAATGTTCATCAGTTTCGGGTACCCCCATTTTCTGTTCACTATAAGCTATGGTTACCATTTAGAATACACTTTAGAATTCGTACAGAGTGGCACGGGAAACCATGGACAGTTAACATCTTGATGGGGATCTGTAGTAGTTGTAGTGCGCACTGATCATGAAATACGACTCACATGTCAGAAATCACGGACGCTACGTAAGCACTGAATTACACTGGCACTTGCACGGCGGTAACCCACGTAACCGAGAAGCAAGGAGAAAGCTACAGAAATAGCAGTTCACCTATTGAAATAAATCATGAGGCTTAAATAATATGTAAAAAAGAAGTTCATTGGTCGTCGACGCATCTACCAATCACGGCTCGCAATCCAGGCGTCGTACAGTTTCTGTCTGGACCGCACGGCTTCTGATTGGTTGGTGCAATTGGCCTATGGTTCGTAGTCTATAAGTTGTACCGCGTAAGCGCTTTGCTGGCGTCACCCGGGAAGCTTGACTCATCACATTTGTGCAGAAACTGTAACGTGTCGCCCATGGTTTGCGTCATCCCGTAAGCTAGGATCCTTACAGGATCTTAGAATACCTTGAAATGCTTCGTACGTTTCAGCGAAGAATGAATCATGTTCTTGAACTACTGATTGGTTGTATATCCAGCCGAATCACATCATCCATTCTCGGGCACTGCCTTACTCAAGTTTAAATGTAAGGTCAAAATAATGTCTGTTGCCTGAAACATCAACCTTGGATTGTACAGCCCAAACGTAAAATGAAAACGGAATATTGATTTTATGTTGTTAAATGGGGAGTTCTCCGACTGTGTGGTTAACTTTGCACAGAAGGTAGCACGGGGAATTGTCATATATATACATGCAGGTGTTGACCAAACTCTTGCAACATCACCCTCATTTTGAAAATCCATTTCAGCTTGCAATATCATAGTTATATATAGATGGCTATGAGTAAACTGTGTTTATTCCCGACTTTATCTCCAATCTCTATGTTCTTAGTTCATCTTTATCACCATTTGTATGTGCGCGAACTTGAGTGTCACTATAAAATTTGCAGTAGTTCGATTAGGAAGATATTTTGGGCAAAGCAGCATGGGAGCTTATTCTTTTTAACAGATGATTGCTGCCCTATGAGTGTTTATATTAAGTTGAGCACACGTGTTCTAAATTTCTCTTCTCATTCAGTGCACAGTAAATAAGCCAATTATTGAAAATATTCTAACCTAAATAAATTGCTAAATTATTAGGCTACAAAGTACTCACGCATTATCTCCAATACTGGAAGAACTGAAAACATAATCCAAGAAAAACACAAGTTTATCTTCGAAAGTTGACCTTGAGATGTGCGGCTCGTTGAATAAGCGTCCTGTAGTGTCATTATGCCCAAACTGGATGAAACTTTAAAAAGGTTTTGGCATATAATTAAAGCCGACAAGCAACTCGAACGAGAGGCGCGTAAATCTGTTGGCTCAGTTGATATCTTGTGGAAGCGCTTTGACGTGAACATAAGTCCAATTTGTTGCATATTCAACGAAATTTCTTCATCGAGATATAAACTGAGAGGGAGAAAACCGGCCATAGCAGAGTAAGATGATGGTTGTATTTGATTGTAGCAGAGAATAGTTGCACAAAACCAATCTGGATGATAGTTCGGGCTGATTAACCATTTTACCCCACGCTTTCGTTTGGAAAATGATGGCTCAATTTGAAATGCAGCTGAGGCCACGTGATATAAAGCTGTTATCGTATGCTCAACAAAACATAGCGTGTATTGATTTGACCAACAAGTTCAAATCGCGTCGCCGGCCCATTTGGCAATGGGTTTACCTCACTGGTGATCAACGAGTAATTCCGCATATTGTTAAAGTTGATCTACTGGTGGTAGAAAACGGTTAGACAAAATTAAATAATATTTTATCACATTTATGCAGTTTATAGAAGAGTCCAGTTCAATGTCAAATTCGTTTTATTAACGCACATCAGCTGGGATTTTATTTTATTCAGAAACTTTTCTCTCTATCAGAAACAGGGATAAGTCAGCTACCTTGCTACAGGTCGCCGGTGTCAAGGGTGTGCGGTATGTTAGAGGAAACTTGCAAATTCTGGTTGGTAGTCAACTTGGTTGATTCCATCCTAAAGCGACTGCCTCCAGTGCACACAAATGAAGAGGAGTAAATGAAACATGGACGAAATGAAAGTGCAATACCTGTAAAAAGTCCGTGAGTCATTTTAATAAATAAATTCCAGTTACGTTTTGTACTGTGACCTTGTTATCTTACAACTGATGCATTAGCAAAATTCGTTGAAATCGCGAAATTGTACATTTTAATGGCATGTGGCTAATAGAAGCAGTGATATAAATGGATATTATATCAGACATGTTGCGTCTGATGTGGGGCAATATCATATTCAATCCCGTGAATGAGGCTGCAAAAACGAAGCATTGAGAGGAACAAATGTGATGAAAATCAGGATGTTGCACGAGTTTGGTCAATACCTGTACACATAAATATGACTGAATTTACAGTGTTGTTCACAGTTGAGTTCACGCATTCAACAGTCCAAAATCGATCCAATATGGACATCCCACTTTCAATGATTAATGAAGTGTAATGTTTTGCCAAACTAGCCGTGGAATTCAACTGTGGGAGCAAATTCTCTTGTTGGGAACACTATTCACCTTCAGCTCACAGTTGCTGATCGAAATGTTTCTTCAAATCGATGATTACATTTTGTGATTGCTCATCTTGGTACAAGAATTGACATTTCTGGTTGATCGCCAAAATCTGCGGACGAGATCAGACAAGCCATTCTCAATATTTGAATGTGAAAACATCAGTGCTATCGGTATGGCCTCGTAGTTCATCTGGTAGAGCGTGCACTGTGCAACAAGCATAGGTGGCATCCATGCGTGGGCTCGAATACCATCGATCCACCGAGGTTTTCACGATCTAGACACAGAAACTTCAAATGGACGAAACAACAAGTTGAACAAATCTTTTTCTGTTTGGTGAATAATTAATTTAGGATTAATGCATAACAAATCTAAGAGGTGCAACAAAACAATGTCAATAAACCAGATCCGAAAAATTCCACACCATTGTCTATCAAGGTGAATCATTCAACAAAAAATGAGCACGTTTCATTTACACACACAAGTTGCCTGCGCGCACGCGCGCACGTAAAGTCGTGATTACCAGTAAAGTGTCGGACCCGTGATATTAATCTGTCTGTTCTTAGGTAGAAAGTAGCCCTCCTCATGTAATATAGTTGGTCTCATATGGTGGCACAGAGAACTTGGATTTGAACAGCTTGCGAGATTAAGAGGAATGAAATCTCGAGTGAGACTGGGTTCAAAATCTATTATTCTTGGGGTTGCACTCAGTCACGCTGAGTGTTCTCGGGTTCTGATCAGTACACAGCCGATAACAGTCGCGTTTGCAATTCCGCATCTTTAGAATGAAGACATATATATAAATATATATTGAGGGATGTACATCCATTTCCTGGTCCCTCACAGTTAATGCCTGGCGCGTAATGTAACTGACTCAATCCGGAATTTGTATAGGAGTGGGTATTGCACAGTTTGGTTGTTTATTTTTTGTGCTCCCACTATATTTTTACCAATATTGTTCATCTCACATGCGTCACCTTTTCATCCGCTCCGCCTCCCCCCCCTCCCTCCCTGGGCGCGTAGAAAAAAACATCGGGTTGTCGAAGCACTGCTTATGCCCCGTAGTTTGCCATCATGTTCCAATCAGAGTGATATATACTAATCTGAACTAGCAAAACTCGTCCTGGAGCATCGTCTAATGATATC
>UZAN01041114.1:0-16614 GCA_900618425.1 Echinostoma caproni
ACACACACACACAAACGCACACACAAACCTACAACAGTATTCTCCCATTTTGGGGCACATCCGTCCTGGAAACCGAGATAAGCAATCGATCACTGCGAGCAATACCACCGGCGGCATTTTACCCTCGTATTTGATGTGGCTGCGATGTTAGTTGTCGTTTGCTTGCCGATCAATGGGTGAGCATGTGACCAACATACTATGTAGAGGTTCGCATTGATTGAACTGAATAGTGCAGTTGGGGCTTAGCGTATGTCCAGTTTGGACAACTGATCAGTTATAAGGATTTCCACAAAACCAATAAAAACCCAACCAATATGGAATCTATGCTAATTGACAAACAAGCTCTTTCCTGGCCAAATCTGGTGACTAGATAAATGTAATGGAACCGTCTTGGACCACGTATATGTGCGTGGTTAATTGTCCGGTTCGGTGATAACTAATATGAACCGTTACACTGGAGTGTCATCTCCTCAGTCGCGGATTCGAACGTCCCGGGAATTCTGGGAATACGCACAACTATGCAACAACCACACAGATGCTTCAGTGTTGCAGCTCAATGCTAATTTTGTCCACGGTGAGGAATTTTACACTTTCGATTCACATGAGCTCGGTTTGTGCTTCGGTCCATGATTTGCAACCGGTACAGTTAAAACAATTGCCTGTCAAACCGTTTCAGGTATATTGTGTATTGTCCGAAGTAATGAGGAAAATTTCGTTCAGTTCCGTTCCAGTTCATACAAGCATTAATCCCGTGTGAGTGAACTCACTGTGTATCGAGATACGAGTGAAAGGAGGATAAACTTTACACACCCGACAGGCGAACGGTTTATGAAGTTACACACTGGAGTAAAAGCGTCATAGAATGGAAACGAATACGACAGTATATTAATTGTGAGGCAAATATCAATTGCAACAATCATCTTTTCACTGTGAGATAAGATCGTTTCAATATTAGTGTAAAGATAGGAAAGACAGAAAATGAAATTGTGTGCGTGCGCGTGCGTGCGTGCGTACGCTCAGAGAAACGTTAAAATTCAGACTTCATTCAGCATAATTTCATGATGCAGACAGTGCTCTCTTTTTATCAAGAGTTATTCTGTCAATAAAATAAAGACTTACAGAAATGGAAGTCAATCGGGAATTCCTTTGAACAACTCTTTATCTAACAAGAAGTTTTATACATGTAAGTCCGATCAAGTCAAGTCACAAGTCGCTTTATTCATTCCATATAGAGAATGGATTTTCATCATCGCATACAGTCACAGAGAAAGGGTAAAATACCACATCATCAATTCAAGCTGAATGTGGCGTAAAATTTTGAGAATGGATATAATTCATGTAGGAATTTCCAAAATGGTTTTCTCTAACGGATGTCTTTTGAGCCATAAATCTTGAAAGATATGGGATAACGGACAAACGATGGGCAGTGAAACGAGTATACGCTAGTTTATAACGATACCTAGTTACAGAAGTGGATACGCATTGTTTAAGTTTTGTGTGTATTGGGTGAGTGAGATCTGAGAGAATATCGCGGCAGAAAAATTCGGAAGAGGTAAACTATTTGTCGGTGATAAAGTTAAGCAAGCGCAAGTAGCGAATACCGCTTATGAGCGAAATGATTTTAATAGATCGGTGTAGAGTTTTGTAGTCTTAAACTCTAAAACCGTCGAATAAAACTGAGGAGCAGTAAAGAAGATGAGTATCAACAGGTAAATGTACAGATGGGGCGAGTAAATACAGTGAAACTTTTACAGATCGCAAGCTGGAAATAAAGAAACACAATTGTCAATTCTTTGTGAAAGTAGAGTATAAATGTGAAGTCCAGGTGAGATCTTGGGAGATAGCGACACCAAGGTATTTCAGAGAACGTACTCGGCTAGTTGTCCACGTAGAGTACGGAGAAATTCCTTACAAAAGAATGTAGCCGTTCTCCTTTGAGTAGTGAGAAGGGGACATCC
Source organism: Echinostoma caproni (assembly GCA_900618425.1). Lineage (NCBI taxonomy): Eukaryota > Metazoa > Platyhelminthes > Trematoda > Plagiorchiida > Echinostomatidae > Echinostoma > Echinostoma caproni. The sequence goes on from UZAN01041114.1 coordinate 1,959, forward strand.
CTGTAATTAAAGGCATTGCTCGATAATTTGGAATACGAAAACTGGTTTGAAGCTGTGAGAAACGGAAATCACCAAGGAATTTGGAAGACATGTTGACATCATCGGCATACTTGATTGCAAAACTGAGTTTACTAAATGCACAACGGCGTCTAAGGTCGAACGTTGCTTGCGATAAGATCAGTGGCGGTAATCTAACTGCCCAGTGTTAGGAATAATGTTACTAAGCATAAACTCTTCAAAACTTTTTAGGTAAAACAGAAGTACAAGTGAATGCTTGGCCGATTTGAAGTTTGCATGGCGATTGTGTAAAGTTCAGTAGCCTCGATGGGATTTGAACCCGCGCATGGACGCCGCCTACAATTTGTACGAGCACACACTACCAGCTGAGCTACAAGGCCACACCGATAGTAGGCGATTGATCGATTTTCCCGGCTTCCTTTTTTGGTACTGGTTTGATGCGCGCAGGTCTCCAATGATCGACAATTTTTGTTCCTCGAGGCAACGGTTGGAACTACCAACAAGTGGCTCCGCCTGATACTACGCACATTTCCTGAGGACGAATGGACATAGTCCATTGGGACCGAAAGCTTTTGATCTTTTGAGACACATCAGCTGTGCTCGCATCTGATCAGAACTGAAACTTCATGATGGTCAACTGATTGGAAATATAGATACGATGCTCCAGATTGATTTGATGCAGTTGTGTTCATCTGCTGTGGGTTGAGGCCCGCGTAGTTCGACTTTTGTTCAACAGAGTTTTCATATCACTCCATATTTGCTTGCGATTCCGCTCACCAAGTAGGGTTTAAGGGTAGAGTTTGTCAAGATTTGGATCTCAGTCTTGATCAGCACTGACTTTTGTTTAATCAAAGCTCAGTCACGATTTTTATATGCCCGTTCTTTGATTTTTCTGAGGTCTTCAAAGTGGGGGAAGAAAACCCGACTGATGTACTTAGGGGTCATGGGGCAGCAGAGGACAACGCAGAAGTTCAAATAGCTTGTGAGGTGTTCACACTCGACAGAGACACTTGGGTCAAAGAGCTGATTAAAATTTGCACGACAGACCATTTCTCCCTCTGATACCAAGTGGTCGGGTCGAACAGCCCATAAAAAATCTTCCGGTTGGATGTACGTGTCAGTGTATCATACTATTTCTATGAGTGGATTTTTGGTAAAACGTTTATGATACAATAAGCGAAGGTCGTCACAGGGGCTCCCTTCGCACAGCAAATAGATCAGGATCGTTCGAAAACACAAGGTCCAGCTGCGCGTTTCCTATTATGGAGAAATTTACAATATTGTGGAGAGAGAGAGACATGTCAAGAAATGAATATCTGTATGGTTAAAATCGTCACTAACAATAAAAAGAGAGCGTTCCGTGTAGTTAGAACGTTTGGATATAAATACATCAGTAAACGTCTGTCATCAGAAGTTGTACTGGTACTATGTAAATGTTTGATGCCACAATAGAACGATATTTACTGAGGAAACGGGATTTACATTCAATCGAAAGATATGAGATATATCCTACGTTGTAAGTGAAGATAATCTTTGTTGACTTACACCAAAATGATTTGGTGTAGGTTATTACACCACCCTCTCGATTTCGTAGTAACCAGTCTCTATCCAACCAATGCATATCAAAGAAATCCAGCTCAACCAAAGAGTCGTTGATGTCAGGATGCAACCACGTTTCCTCCAGCATAATTAACCCCAATGCATATTATTTTTTCATTATTATAAATTTCGTGAAGTCACACGTTTGATGAGCAAATAGCAGGGATAGATATTTTCGGAGGTTTTGTGTCACGTCAAGCCATTGGCCAGTTTGATCGGGACTTTCTGAGGAAACCTTACTAAGACGGTCTGCCATTATTGCACGACAATACATGAAGTTTCAAATTCTTCAAAGATTTCGGGATTTAGGTAATCATAAAAGCGATGAAAGAAATTTGATATCAACAATGAAATCTAATGTGTGACATGAATGTTGATAAATCTGGCACGATCGAATTTCTAAGGCCCCACCGATGGCGGGGAAGTTTCCCTTCAAACCGATAGAAAACTGTGGATAGCAGTGTAATTAATGAAACGAAATACGTGCAAACCCACAACATTATGGAACAGCTGGCTTTGTGCATAATGAGATAGCATGAAACTGTTTGCAAAGTGAGTTCGATAATACTAGACCCAGAAAAAAAAATACATATAATCACGGGCTTTGAGCTCCCAAGACCTGACCACCTTTCCATCAATATATATATATATATATATATATATATATATATATATATATATATATANGGAGTTCCGGGTTCGAACCGCTCAGCCGCCGTCCATCTTCCTTATTTCTGTATTTTCCCACGTAGCCTTTGAATGACGGAGGCCTCCTTCTTGAATACTGACTGTACATTTGTACATTCAATAAATAAAAAAGGAAATATATATAATAAAATATATATATATATACTATAGTGTAGTTCAGTTTCATGTCGATTTCAACATTACATTTACATTTGTGTGTGTTTGTGTATTTGTTCCGCCGCGGTCAGTTAAGCCTTTCGATACTGGCACCTTCATCTTTGGCATTGTTCTGCGCACCGGTGATCACTGCTGACTCGGATTAGCGGTGAATCGAGATGGTCACCTTTGGTTTAACTTGATCTTTTGTCAGACTTGATCATTCAAGCCGTTCAGGGAGTGGGGGGGGGGGNACAAGGCGTTGCACCGACATTGAGAGTGTTTGGAGTAGACGTTAAAACAGACATCTGGTGCACGGAAAATCTGACTTGTTTTCATTCCCCCATCAGCCTAACTCTCGGTACACAACGAGTTACACAATTAGTCACAGCCAACAAGTTTGTGATTCGTGAAAATTGCGTCGAAGTTCCGTTTTTCAAATGCACAGCCTGCACTATGCAGACATATAAAAAGTCGATCAGGAGCAAACGAGGAAATAGAGAACTCAAAAGTCAGAACACTTGAAGTAAACTAATGACTTTCAGCTTCCAGATCATGTCAGTAAGTCCAACCCGGAAACCATTCAAAAGACCCAAGTTGGGCGCGCCCTGATGGCAGCGGACGTACATGACGGAACCCCTCGCGACGACACCCAACACATCGGATGCACGTGCTATCGCAGGGCCAGTACGCACAGTGCCGTTAGCACTCTTTATTTCTTGAACGCTAAATTCTCACTACTCTCACCACTAGAAATATACCCAAACCCATTGTGTAAGCCCCGAGTGAGAGCCGCCAGGAGGAGCTTAACCTCTAGAATATGCGAGTGTCTAAATGTTGGATTGTAGTCCAACCTATGAGTCTCAGACGTGTTCGATGACAGCTGATCTCGCCTTAGGCCCAAGAACCTGGGTTAATTCAAGTGACATTTATGGGTAAATATCTGATACAATTAATGTTCTTCTCTACAGCTCTCTTTTCGCAAGAATTTCAAGTGAAGCAATCACTATATCTAACAGACCACGAGCGCATGCTCCGGCTGAAATATCCTGCTAGTTGAAGTGAAACAGGAACTGCCCCAGGGGATTTGATCCACTAACTCAATAATTCTCCTCCTCCGTTGTTCAAACTACCACCAAGGTGACCCGAGGTGTCCGCAATCGAACAGAAACAACCGTTAAACAGAACTGTACCTAAGACCCATGCAGAATTCGGTATCAGAATTCTATCACTCCTGTGGAAAATACCACCACCACCACCACAACTGGGATCACACCAAACTTCGTGTTCCTTCCCGTACAGATAGACCATAACCAACAAAGTCATCCTCGTCCCACATCCTTAAAACATTATCTCTATTCAAATACAAAGCTATCCATTTTCTCATTCAAACGAATTCCCGCTTCGTCATCGACCGCATTGGTAATACATCAATTCCAAAGTGTTTCTCAGTCCATCTGTAGCAATGGAACAATATAACCAGACTGTGGTTGTTGGAATATTTCTATAGTTGCCGAAACTTGGCTGTTAGTCGATTTCCTGGACTCAGAATTGTGCTTATAATCGGTATGTCACTGTTCGATTGCGGACACCCAACGAGGGCTAGTGCTCTACAACTGTATAATAGCTGCGAACTACAACTACTTCAACCGAATCTGATTCATTGTGATACAAGGTGAGATTATCGTGACACAATATTGCAGTGCATGATTCTCATTCATGCACAGATTCATCCAGTGAGTCACTGTTACAAACCTTGTATCATCTTCCATCATTGAACTTGACATGTATCTTTAATACGAGTGACTTTGATTGTTTAATTTGGGCCAAGTCAATGATTGCCGTTGAGGTAACTGTTCACATCCACTTACAACTGTGTGAAGATACCAAACTGGTTTGGAACGAATCAGTCATCATCGGTCTGGGATCTAACAACAACAAACGAGAAATGGACGGGTGAAAAGATTTCAACTACAAACCAATTGGGAAGCAGTGAATATGCTGCTTTGCCGTTCAACAATTTTGACAACGCACCGTTACCGCTAAATTCTGTGAAATACATTTATATGTTTATTGAATACATCAAAGTTAGAATTCTGGAGATCGATGTTCAATGAGTTTTCCCCAGTAAGTGGCAGAATCGTCCGGTATCTGGGCAAGAGTTTACGAATCGCTTTTACAGAGTTTGTACGGGGTTGAGATTACTTATCCAAATAAACCGAGTTCGCTGATTCGCGGTCAAACGAATAAATATATTTTTTTAGGTAATTTTCTCCTGAAAAAGAGGGTGCAAAGATTTATATTGTAGCAGCAAATGGAACACCTACTGATTACTTCGAAACCACTGCACAAATTTGGTGCCGGAAGACAATTTAATGCACAATTTTATATCCAGTCAAAAACTGGAAAAGTTAAATCTGTAGTTCCTGCGCTACGTTTGCCAGGATGATTTTGAGGTAGAACAAAGGAAACAGCTAAACTGTTAAGAGTTCAATACATTCAAGTGTTCACTGCACCCACTAACGTCAGACTCCCTCAGTTACTAAGATAACATTTCACATCCAACCCCAACCAGATTTACCTTTTCCCCAGAAAGATGAAATTAAATCCATTGGTTTTTGAAAGACATTCACTTATAGAAATCGATGACACGAAACCTCAGCACACTCGAACACCAAACCAAATAGCTAGGCCCTGAAGCGGTTATTTTCACCAAGAGTTGACGACACCATACTTATACAATTATGGAAACAAGGAACTATTTCATCCATATACAAAAGCGGCTATCGTAGTGACCTGATTAACTGCCGCCTCGTCACTATCCTTCCGGTATTGTCCAAAGTCAAGGAACCCTTTGTTGTGGCATTGGTGATGAGTCGTTGTGACGAACAACCTAGTACCTCAATCCCAATATAAATTTTCACAAGCCATCGAGTAACACTAATTTGCTTCCAGCCTGACAGGAACAAACAAAAGCAGTTGAACAGGGAGAGGTAGCAGACTAGTTGAGTGTGAATTTTTTCAAAGCATTTGATCGAGAAAAACACGAAAGACCGAAGCAGAAAGTCTACAGTTCTGTCATCTGGGGCTCACAGTTGGTTAAATCGAATATTTTTTATACAATTCACTATGGCAGTTCGAATTTCCAGTGATACTCATAGGTTTGTCTTTGTAAACGGTCTGTCAGACGTGCTTAGACTACAAACAACACTGTTTGCAAAAGATGCAAAAATCTGAAATACAATTTAAAACGATGAGGAGAACACTCTGCCCAGTACATCAGTTATCAGTCGAGGGTAACGGATCGAAATGTACAGTCACATCGTTACATCCCAAAAAACCGGATTCTATACTTCCCCGGACATCACCAAATGCCATTGGGCTCAACTGAGATCCATCTTAGTGTCCTCTTTCTAGACGATTTAACTTGTTCGGGGAACTGCCTGAGCTCCAAGGTATATTGGTCCATCTAAGCGTATTTTAAATATATTGGAGCCAATGCTTTTCTGTTTTTATCACCCTATATTCGGACCCATACCTAGGATTACATCCAAGGTTGAACAACAACATGATTGCGAAATGACTGTTAAATCCAAATGACTATCCAGGCCAGCGTTGAGTGACGCGCAACCTCAGAAGCCAGATCCAAGTGTTCTAGAGGTTTATTCGGCTCCAACAAGAGCGAATAAGTATGCGGTACTGTAAATATTAAGCGTTACAATTACATAAACAACACACCTCAAATCGAGGCGTTCCCAGGGGGTATGCTTGAACCGGAAAAATAAACAATGCCAATCGAGAAACAAGATGCAAACCAGGGAGTTCACCACTCCATCAAACGACCAGGCGATAGGTGAAATAACGTCAAAGCACACATGGGTGAGCCAGAAGACCAATCCGAATAAGATTAGGCAACTCCATACTATAGTAATAGGGCAGAGTGAGTCAGACCATACAAGGTCAGGAAAAGAGAGGGGGGGGGCGAATGAAGAAATGGAACGGACGAAAAGTGTTTGTCTGATGATCGATAATACGTACGGGTCAAGACAATGACACTGGAGGGAGAGGTGACTAGAGAGACTGTTGGGGGGGGGGACATGTGGAAGGCGGCAAACAGATTCAACAGTGACCGTAAGGTTTTTTGACAACCAACATAGGATGATCATCAAGATGGTCAAGGTCAAGACCTATTTCTGACACAGTTAACTAAAACTACACCGCTACACACTGTCGAATCCGATTATCATTGATTTGGATGCATCATATGCTGCACCAATTCCATCAACCATATCGTCCGTTACTCATACTGGAGCTCAAATTTCAAATCAGGAGACATCCATCTAAGTTAGTATTCCGAAAATATCAACTGAAATGGCGTCATCATTTCTTAGGGTGCACATTACCAGGAATTCCCCACCATCCGTTTTTGTCAGTGCATTCATCACTGGTTCTTTCATGCAGAGACTTGATGACAATTGTTCGCATGTCTAATATTTCGGCATCCATTGAATGAAAAACGCAGTTTAGCGAAAAAGCTTTTTTTCGGTGACTCATCAATTGGCTAATACGTCACATTTTATATCACATCATTTTGTATAGAATAGAGGAAACAAAACTAATGATTATTCAAATGGGAGTTATTGTCATTCAAACGGGATACAATCGCAGAATCGGTTAGCCGCAAACTAGGAACTGCGTTGGAGAATACTTTGCACGCGGCAAAATTACGTATCGGTCTAGACGTGAATACGTCAGCAACATTGCACGCATGTTNACCGGAGTGAGGTGGGTGAAACAGTTGTTTTAAGGATTTTGGTACGAACCACTACCGGGTGTTTTTATGAATCTGAAATCATGTCATTTTTATTTTAACGAATCGGGACAAATTTGTGAGTCCCAATGCGGATTTATCTCCGCTGGACTAACGTTCACTGCATCCGGCTGTCCTTGATAAATATCCAGTTTGTGTGTGTGTGTGTGTGTGTGTGTGTGTGTGTGTGTGTGTACGGTCTAGATGTGGTTGCATTACGATGGATGTTTGTGTATCGGTTTATTGGNTATTGGATATCTGACAGTAAACCACTGACTAGTCTAGTTCAACGGAGCATCTGTCCACATGACACCATTGTTTGTTTGTTTAACACAAAAGGACATTCCAAAAATAGGGTCATGCAATGATTGACCAATCAGCGAACGACACGCGAAATACGTGCTTACACGTTGGTTTCTCACATGACACACACACACACCGCCCGGTTAGACGCAATTTCGCTCGTGTGAATGGGTAAATCGTACAACCGATTGGAGAGCATTTACGCTTCATTGTAAATGCGGGGGAAATTAGCCATAAACCCACTGAGTGAGAGGAATGAACTGAGGGGATAGGTATTATTCTTGTTAAGTGAGATAACAACAACCAGTTAAATTCAATGACCAATTAAAATCGTAGGGCAGTACTGGACAGTATTGGATTAATTTTTTCACAACTCTCATGATTAAGCTTCAAATAGTATTGTAAAATATGCTTCCTTTTTACTTTCCCGTAAACCTTGAATCAATACTTTTTTCCGTGATTTGCTTCGTGATCGTGTATGCCAGTTCGCAACAAGGAAAAGTATCAAATACCAACAGTCAGAAAGTGAGATTTTTCATCTGGTTGCAGTGACTGGTTCCACAAACTAAATCGTCCCTCAAATTCCGAGATTTAAAACACTGGCGATCGATGTGGTTTCATAGAGACCTCTTAAAAAGGCTACTTTTAGAAGTTTTTATCGGATTCATACCAATACATGTGAACTTGACTTATGTCTCGTTCTGAGATCACTTTACCGGTTGATCCACAACGTCAGCGAGACGACGCTGTTTTGCACAGGCTGGTGTAAGTAACTACACCTGTACTTCAATCAAAAACTGTGTTCACCGTTAGATTGACATAAAAATGATGAAAGTGTTTATACAACAATGATCAATCATAAACTAAATACTTCTGCTTTGTAGATTTATAATTATGTTGTGTAGCACCTTGTTCTTTTCAATTAGTAAATCGTTCTAATAGACTACTCCTGACTAAAAATAAATGTTTATGTGGGACACTACGCAGAAAAGGTTAGATCTGGTTGTAGCTTGGTAACGGTAGGTAGCTATTTCGCAATCTAACAGATAGCCGGCATCGTTAGAAGTCTTGTGGGCGAATGTATCAAATGAAGATTGTATAGTTTTGCAATTGGAGTGCTTACGGGAATAAGAGAGACGTGGCTAATAAGTCCCGAACCGCTGCGCACAGTGATGAAACACGCTTTAAGTATACTAGGGAAAATCACCTAAGACCTGTAAAGCAAGATACAGTTGAATGATTCACTCTAAATTGTCGTTGGTTGCCTATCTGGAAGGAAGAGTGCAGCAGTATACCAATACTGGTTTGCATGTGGAAGATCCACCGCGGATTGCATCAAGCGAACTCCTAGATATTTCGTAGTGTTTTTGTTATGGGTTCGGAGGTGATGATGAAGGGCTCCAGTGGATACTAAGGACGCAAAAAGTTAAAAGCATAATTGAATAATCTAGAATAGGAGATCAGATTGACTTGGAAACATTCACATTTATGATAAACTTTCAGAAAATAACGTCATATCAGGCTGGTTTGAGATGGTTTGAAGTAGGACCATATTAGCAGCATATTTAAACATTTTACGTACAGGTATGAAGGGTACGTCACCAAAGAATGTTGAAAGTATGTAAGAAGAAAGCATAGCACTCTGAAAGATTCCCGAATTATACGCTTTCAGTTTTGAAAACGGTTCCGTTTTGTTTTCGTTCTTTGAATTGTGGATGAAATAAAGAAATAGTCAAGAAATAAAGAATAGATTTTGTGAACCAACTTATACGCAACATAAAGGAGGCAATTGGAAATATTGATTGCAGACCACAAACAGGTAAGAATATCGCGCTCTGCCAGTTAAAGACAAGACGAATTGATGACAATGGAACGTTTTAGGAATGGAATCAATGGTGAAATGTCTAAAGGAACGAGAAAATGAATATAGGTACCTAGATTTACTAATAAAGGACGCGAAACTATCTCTCAGTTGACCAGTGCCATGTTTGAGCACGGACGAAGATAGACCCCCGTCGCCTACTACACCATAATTTTCGTAGTTCTAAGAAGATGAAGTACTTCGTTTCCTCGGAAGCTTGGTAGGAAAGGTTTGGAAATAGGAAACCCTCAGAGCCATAAATGAATGCCACCATAAGGCCGCCCACGTCAATAGGTCTTTCTGTTCACCGGTTGTTCTGTCCACTTTTCATTGCCTACTACCAGCGGAGCCTTTGAAATCGGCCGTATCATTTTTTTTATCGCTGAAGCTTCGGTTTTTTCATCACACATTAGATATACTACCGTATCAATTACGGTGACCTCAATGATTACATACAACACGCTCAGTTTAATTTCCGTACGAGTATCCGTGGAATAGTCCGAATGGTCCTTACGTGCTTTTTCTCTTTTTGTGAGAAATGAGGTTAAAAAAATTCAACAGAAATTCAATTGATAAACGGAGAAAACATCGTTCTAGCTGGAAAGTTGCACTTGAGCACCGAAACCTGAATAGCAGTGGTTTTCCGATCATTCTGTCGTTGTAAGTCTGCTCAATTCTTTCTAAGCTATAGCATATCGGTCATCTGATTCACTACGGAGAGTACTCTAAACGTTGTGTGCTACTTTTCCAAGAATCTTGGTTACACGAATCCGTCGAGGATGAATTAGTTCAGATCGAAGGATTCCTATTATTTCGTGCAAATAGACCACCAGGAAGGAAAACTAAAGGTGTCGGCGTCGTCACATATGTGCGCCGGTCGTGGTGTAACTCCACCGAATGCATATTCATTCACTGTAAATAAAATATTTCTTGTATTACTGTGGATTGTGAACCACGTTGTCTCCTGCGTCACTTTTCGATCATCTTTTCAAATCTATACTTCACTACCGACTGTACTCCTAGTGAGTTGTCTACCTTCCTGGATATATTCTAATCAATCATGTATTATCGTTGCTGGCGATTTCAACAGGTCGGATGTGAGTTTTTACACACCTATGTCCCTTCAGAACATTGTTAGTTTTTCCACTCGAAATGATGCCTCCTTGGACCATTTTTTTCGTAACGAACTATCTTTTTTCGTGCCTTCAAAGGTGCAATTTCGATCACTGTCCAATTAAGGTTTTACCTACAATATATGGTAAATACAAACAACAAATCCTCACGAAGAAAAATGCACGTAAGATACGCATACGACTTAATCGTCTGGCCAATTTGATGGCGTTAAAGTCTATGGTTGCTGATACGGACTTAAAACTGCACTCTGATCCTGATATTTCAGTCTTCTTTGAAAACCTTACCATCTATCTCAACTACTGCTATGATGTGTGCTGTCCTCAAGTTAGTATTCACCTACAGCCCAACCACTTCATCTTTGATAGACTGAAATGGTTACGTAGGCTGAAAGAGAAGGCGTACCACTTAATAGCCAAATAAACCAAGGTTTAATGCAGGGTGTAATTTTATCCCCTGTTCTGTTCTCCTTTTACATCCCAAACTGACCAATCACCCCAACTGTTTTCACATTTAAACATGTCGATGACATAGTGATTAGTGGTGCATTCAATAACAACCCTTCAATCAGCCATAAGTTCCATTTCTGAATGGTCCGATCGTGTTCACCTTTCTTTAAATCCAAACAAATGCATTTAAGTTATGTTTTTCCAACAATCATAGACCATCAACATTTTCCGAATCATCTGTTTCCAACATCTTAACCAGCAACCTAAACATTGAAAAGTCACAACACTTTAAATAATTTGGATATTTTCTGTCTTCTGACTTCAAATGGCCCTACCAAGTAAAACCAACAGTTCTTAAAGTTGAATAGCTGACCTTTTACTTATCATGCCTTCTACTCCTGATGGTGCCATTGTATGTCATTTATAAATTTACTTTCTCGCGCGTTTTAAACCACTGGACTTACTGCTTATCCGTTATCTTTCCTAGTCTATTGTCCATTTATTTTATATTGATCAGACCCTCTCTGAAGAGCATAGCTAGATATAGAGCTGTCCCTCAAGTGGCACTGGTCGACTCCATTGTTAATCAATACATTAAGGTGTGTGACCGTCTGTGTGACTTAATCTTGTCTGATGCATCAAATCTTTTACTCTCAACTCTTTTTCATCCCCTTTTCCACTTCTATCACCTGCAATAAATCTTAACCTTTATAGACTTTCACCATAGCTATTCACAATTTCATTTATTTCATTTATTGGTTGCCAGGGGAAGAATATCAAACGATGATGACACCGTGCTAGGAGACAAATTCTGCCGTCATCGATGGAACGGACTGAAGTTGCTCTGTGGTCGTTCAACTTTACCTACTACAGTCTCATATGACATCACTGAGCTCAACAAATCTTTTACTTCAGTGAAAAATGTTGTGAAAGCTTTACTGAGTCTAAATTCAACGTCACTTGATTTTCATCTTCCTGTGACTGTCACAACAGAACAAGTTTTAAAGGAGTTAAATGCTATCAACAGAACTAAATTCTCTGGTCCTGATGGGTTATCCCCAGTGGTCCTAAAAGCATGCGCAAGCCAACTCGCACAAACTGTTTCATTGATCTTTATTACACGTCTGTCAGAAGGAAGACTAGTTAACACAGTGCGTGATGTTCGCATCACTCTAGTACTTAAGAAAGAAAAGAGTAAGTTTAGGCCTATGCTTCATCTTCAATATTACTTTAGACTTTTGAGAGATTACTGTTAAGCATCTATCCTCCAATCTTGATTTGCGTGATTCCAGTCAGTTTGCCTATTGTAAGCTTTGCTCTACTTTAGATGCGGTTGCTTGTCTTCTGTTTTATCCACTAAAGACCAAAAACAAAATTGTTCATGTTTGTTTCGTGGATTATACAAACGCGTTTAACTCTGTCGACAGAAACATCCTATTTTCACTATTACGGCAACATAATCTCCCGTCACATCCTTTAAATTGGATGTACGACTATTTTACCGATCGACGCTAATTCACTTGTCTCAATGATATTAGGTCTTTCACTGTTACTGTAAACCAGGGTGTGTTGCAGGGTGCAATTTTATCCCCTTTTCTGTTCTCTGTTTACATTTGAAACTTGCCATTCCTCCCAGATTTTTTCACATTTAAACATCCCGACGACATAATAGTTGGTGGTACATCTCACAATAACAACCCTTCAACGAACCCCCTTCAATCATCCATAAGTTCCATTTCTGATTGGTTCGATGGTGTTAACTTTCCAATAAATCCGAAGAAATGCATTAAAGTTTTGTTTTCCATTAACCGTAGGCTATCAACACTTTCTGAGTCGTCTGTTCCCAATATCTTAATCAATAACTTAAAAGTTGTAAGGTCACAACACTTCAAATATCTTGAATGTTTCCTGTCTGCTGACCTCAAATGGTCCTATCAAGTAGAACAAGCATTTCTTAACGTCAGATCTTTTATACTTCACGCCTTCGGCATGTGAGGGTGCCATTGTACATCATTTCTAAATTTATTTTCTCGTGCGTTTTATGCCATTGAACATACTGCTGCCCCGTCATCTTTCTCGGTTTATTGTCTAAGGATTTCATATTAATTAGACGCTCTCTGAAAAGCATCTCTAGATATGGAGCTGTCCTTCATGTGGCACTGGTCGACTCCATTGTTAATCAATACATTAGGGCGTGTGACCGTCTGTGTGACTATTTTGTCCGATACATCACATCCTTTACACTCAGCCCTATCTCGCTTCATTTCAACTTCTGTCACCCGCTATAAATTTGGACGTTTATATACTCATATCACTGCTTTTCACAACTCCGCTGTACCTTACCTTTCATGCTTGTCGGTTTCCAGGGAACGAATTCGAAACGAAATTATACACAGTCTAATGCAAATTTTCAAGCTGGAATTTTCTTCAATTTTTGCGCGTTGTCTGTATCTCCTTCATCATCATCTAAGTAGTTATCTTTGAACTCATTTTTAATAGCGTGTATTGCCAGAGCAAAAGTGATAACAGTCTTCTCACTGAAAATTCTGTCCACTGTCCATTGAATGAATAAAGGGCACTCCTGACTTTAAAGGATTTACGTTGTATGCGAAGCATACAAACTATTGATCTCCACTCTGATTTGTAGGAAAAGCTGTTCGACAACGGTTGTTTGGTGCCTTTTCTATGCCTGATTCTTTGTCTTCTTGGAGCTTTTGTGGCGGGGAGAATACTCTGCCAGTGTGAGCAAAACGTGTTTGCGTAAGACATTAGAAATTGAAACTGGTGTTCATTATATCAGTAGAATGAGTAATAGAATAGAGAGATTGTTGACCGAGCAAGTAAAACCAGGTGACAGCAAGAAATCTCTTCAGGAAAATGACTTTGCCAGTTGAAAGATTTCGAATTTTCATTTCCATTCTTTTTATCTGGTTGACAGTGGGCTATGACAACCGAGTGTAAACTTTTGGCCTAATATAGTGGAAATGGTGGTGGATCACTCGTCGAAACTAGTGCCTTCAGTTTAAGAGAAGAAAATATAAATTGATTAGCAACATCTCTGTCCAATATGGTGTCTTTTGGGGGTGAATATTACAGAGCGGGGTTTGTTAGACCAAATGAAAATAAAGGTTTAGATGATTTGTGATTGAATTTGTTGAGAATGAATATCGATTTTATCGTCAACAAGGGAAACAATCAAGGGAATAGGTACGCCACCGAGCAAACTGGTGTCTAGTTGTGAGCAAAAAAAAGTTATGCACCGATTGGTAATTATTGTGCTCCGCAAAAGGTCAAAATATGGGTCACCATAAAACTGATACACCACACTTACCATGAGAAGAGAAACAAACACACAATTTCGGAATTGTCCCCGCGCGATCAGGAGCTGATTTGGTCTTTTACCTGACCTCCAATCTTCTTCATGTTCTTTCTCTGTCTAGCCGAAAAATTGCGACTTCTCTGTGTTTGGATTCAGCCATATTTCTTGCATGCATACCACAAATGTGTATGCGCTCAATAGAAGTTAGTGGATGAGTGGGGTCAGCTAATCTGCTAGACAAAGAGCCAATGCTGGGGGTGATTAATGAGACAACAGTAATCTTCACAGGATGTGAGTACAGTGCCATCCGCAGCGCTTCTCCC
>UZAN01041114.1:33991-45306 GCA_900618425.1 Echinostoma caproni
GCCGATTGTCATAAATGGGCCACCATTATCAGAGACATCCAGGAAACCGAATTATCCTCCCGCAGGAGTTAGTCGATCAAAAGTCAGTCATTTAGACCTCCCACTAAGATTACAATACTAACCCGGTTTACTTTAGCCAAGGGTTTGTGTAGTTTCTACTGGAACTTATCTCAGCTTCTGGGTTGTGATCTGCGGTAAATAAATAACCGTTTTTACATACTTTTTTTATTTATTGAGCATAAAACGTACATTCAACTTTCAGAAACGGGGCTTCAACCATACAAAGGCTGCTTAGGAAGAAAAATAACGGAGGAATATAAGNGCGTTTGAGGGATTCAAACTCGGGACCTGACACTGGTTATTTCGGCGACTCTAACCACTTGACCAAGATAATATGACAAACAATTTATGGTTATCGGAGCGGCGACTGCTTATTTGATGCGCATTTTCAAGTCACATTTCACATAATAGACTATGAACCCCACTCTTTAAGGGTCATGGTGATATCAGCCACATAAGAATTCATAGCCTTACAGTCCGAAGAAAGCAACACTTCACCAAATAATTCAATGCTGCTGTGAGTTGAATGATGGAGTTAGATGCAAACGAGTCTTGGATGCATCACTCATCATTGGTCAGTACCTCAACTGCACGAGCACAATGCGACTTTCGTTCTGAATGTATCAAGGTTAAAAGGTTTAGTAAGGGATCGAACACAAAAGCTGATGGAGAGAAATTCGACTATCTATGAATGTCGATTGGGACAAGATACAAGATAACAGGATTTTCTTCATAATCACAGCTGTTGGTACTTATGACTAGAGTTCCCAATTAAATGAGGTATATGTGGGTGGTTATGGAGTGAGGGAAAATTGGATAGAATAGATTGTGTGTGCAGTGTAGAATCAGTGGCAATTGTAGATCGATGCGAACAATTGGCGCTTATTAATCGAAGAACATCCATTGTTTTATGCATTGTGATTTGCCCAGTCGTCTGACTCAGGGTAGGTTTTATTTGAGGACGAGCTGAACTTGAACTTCAGATGACCCCATAACTAGTTTTAGGATTCATTCTCTTCTCTTAAAGGGTCTTGTTGGGTTAATGGAACATGAACAGGGGTAATGACCATAATTATTGGCAGGCCACGTTAGACACAACACAGCACTGTCAACAGAAATATGTTATGGTGCAGGATGGAACAATTCTGCTTATGTTCGGAGATGGGTAGCTTAGGTTGTCCCCAGTCACTCTTCCCTTGACCCTCGCGGGATACTCCTAGGGGACCAATTGGTTAAAGCAGGTTGAGGAAGCTGAACTCCCTACCTTCACACGATGAAAATACTTCCTCATCAAAGTGGAGGGACGAAAATCCAACGTCCGGGGTTATAACCGGGTTGTGGCAATGTTCACTGGCCTAAATGGGCACCTTGGACGTTTGACCCTAACCAAAGAGTGTATGATATGATGAACTAGACACCAACTCCCAGCGAACTGCTGTTCTCATCTTTCTCTCTTTCTCCACTTTATTGCGGATCAGGCATTGGTTAGCTGAGGGCCGCAGTTATGAATTCCTCAAGAAAATTCACCATGGCCTGGACAACTTAGCATTTGTCCATCCACGAGAAAATTCTGGAACCATTTCTTTGCCCTCAAGATTGTTATTTTCAACGTGATTTGTTTGACATACGTTCTGATTTTTATACACACAAAATCTAATTAATTCAAGGCGGCGGTTTTTTGTCCGGGGATCATCCTCCAACTCTCCGAGCACTGATCGTTTCTTCAGCGAACCGAGGATGGCCTCATTCACGACTAGTTCGAATGGGTAACTACTCTCCGGCCTGGAACGTATTCGAGAGTATTCAGCTCTGCTCTTCCGTTACACAGAATATTTTACACCTGTCTTGAAGCTTTAGCAAGGCATACACGAGTTTTCAGCTAAAAAGAAAAAGAGGCTGTAAAAGCGGAACATCGAGCGTGGAAAAATGTGAATTAACCGCTGAACGTAGTAAAACGTTCAGAATGAATTCTCTCCTTGTCATTCAGTGTCCGGGCAAGATAGGGTGTAAAGGGGTTTCTTTGGACGGATATGCGAGACGGGGTAAGTCTGTATTCCAAACGGATGTAGGGATAATATTTACATGCACATAGGTCAGTGTATAAAGGATGGATGCTATCAGATAGAATTTGGTCAGTAAACTTCAAGCATACATCTGTCCGACCATCACAGATATCGTTTATCAGAACTTGGGAATCACGGTTGATTATTGTGAGGTCACTCCTCAGCAACCTGAAGCCAGCCTTCAACCAATCCAGGGAAAATCCCAGAAGAGCAGTAAACGGGCATGGGTAGAACACATTACTGGATTAAAGCTGATTGAAAGGAGAGAACTTTCAGCTTCCGAGCAATTGTTTGGGTACGTTAATATTAGCGAAGATTATCTTCAAGTGTGTTACCAAAGTATTTCACATGGCCTGCTCTGTTCATCGATTTTCCTTTGGTCTGTACACTGGTGGAGAGAGATGTGGAACAGTTCAAAGTAAAAAAAAAGCACAATCAAGGCATTTTTCCGGATTACCATTAAGACCGGAGAATACGGAATTCGTAACGAGGCGGGAAAAGTTTGTGTTATACATTGTCAGTTCTGTTTGACTGGATACGCAAAACAGAAATGGCGTTATCATTAGCATACTTAAAATGCCATACAGAGTATGGAGTAGTAGGTAAATCATTGAAGAACGTCTCAAGTGATTATGGTGATAAAGCAGCACCTTGAAGTACACCCCAATTACCGAGCGACGCTGTTGACCGTCTTCTTCCTAATTTAACGCACTGATATTTTTGCCAGAAGTAATCCCCAAACCATTCAAAGAAGAGAAGAGGAACGATCCAACGACTGCAGTTTGTTACCTAATAAAGCGAACGGGGAACGGATTTAAAAGCTGATGAATCGTCAACAAGTGCACAATAGTTATATCAGGCTTTGTCATTTAGGCACCTGCAACCAAAATGAACTAGGGAAGAAACATCATCTAATGTGGAGCAGTTATGCTGGTTATATGCANATGCAAACTGATAAATGCCCTTGCGGTTGGAAAGAGAGATAACTTAGAGTGATGCAGAACCGACCGCTCCACTAATTTCAAACCAGTGGAACTGAGATCAATTGGCCTGAAATGTTTCGCAATTGGGACCTGTGCTGCTCCTTTGGGTGTCAGAACTCCGGCACAGTTCGGAGTTCCAGTGAATGGTCCAATGAACCGATGGCAATCACCATTAAAATGTCTGTATAGGCAACGCTTTTCATTCCCTCCGTACTATCAAACGAATGTTGTCTGTAAAGACAATGTCAAGGGGGTTGTATCAACAACCGAGGTAGTTGCTATTCGTCTTCACATCCTCATAAGTCTTAAACAGTTCTGAATATCCGTAGGCTTTTTATGATCATTCTCCTACAATCTGATGAGCTAATTTCCGCCCATTAAATCTCGTAAACCTATTCACACACACACACACACACACACACACACACATCACATACCAAGTATCACATTCGCTTTATCTCTAATCAGGTCAGCTTTTTTATTCATGTTTTCCTTTCCACTCCGGGTTTTATTTAATAGTCACTGAAGCACGAAAAATCTGTTTTCTTTTTCCTCTTTGTGCTCTCGTGATCACCCAATCAATCGGGGGAGTGTCTATTATCGCAACAAAAAGAAGTTTTTTTTTCATCTTCACATTCAAAATACGAAACAAACAGAAAAGGCAAACTGACCCGTGAGATTCGGAAATTTCGCATCACAATTCTCGAGTAACGGTTTCATATCGGTCGGTCGATCACCTAGAACGTACGAAAACAGTGTAGAGTGTGTTCCTTTGGTCAAATGGAAAACTAACTCACTCACCTTCTATCGCGATCAGAATGTATTCTCCTCCACCCTCAATCGATTGGGTTATTTGTGCATATGCTTGGGGATCATTGATATTCAACAACTTTCCCGAACTGTCACAAAGATCGAAAACCACTGAATAGATTGTTTGCACCTAACTCGCAAACTCTCAATGACTCACCGTCTTCGTCGAGTTCACACTGAGTAACCAGATAGTTGTTAAGTATTTCGAAGGCACAGTTCACATTAACCAAAATACGTTGTGAATCTGACCGGGGGGGGGNCCTGTTCATGAGAAACAATTACCTCCAAAATTCACCCAAATAAAGGTTCGATTCGGTTCCGACGAATCATTTGCCTCAGTCGGCATTACTGCAATATGAAATAATATGTGCAAGACAATAAATTATCGAAATTATTCAATTCAGTTCATTTGGTGTGTAACAAAGACATGGTCAAGCTTTACTTCGGGGGCCAGTGGTCAACGTGATACGTCAGATGCATGGGAAGTATGCGCAATCGACAACACAACGCGCAAACGGTTTGCATCGCCTCCCGAAAAATGGACAAAAATTACGGGTACACAGGCACAAACGACTTGTGCACATAATATAAAAACCAAGGTAAGTAAACAGGTAGTGAGTTTGTTAAGGAGAGGGAAAAAGAATTTGGATCTCCGTGATCGACGCACGATCGGGTGGTCAAACATCCCGCCTAGTTTGCCTGATCTGGCTGTGTGCCATGCGATTCACTGTCTTCGACCAGATCGATTACGTGAACTTATGAATCTCAGCCAGCACGACGAGAGAAATCTACTCTGTCTAATCTATCTGTACAGTTCTTTCTACCTCGACTCCAGGTCACCTACTGCTATCCAAGTGATTTTCTCCCCAACCCCGAAAACCATAACTGTAAACAAGGCCCGGTACGGTTGATAACTGGTAGGTCTGCTCAACACCGGTCCAGTTCAGCGAAATCTGCATATCGGAATTCGTTTTAACAATGATGTTCGCTGAGGCGATACTCAACACATGCCGACTGCTAATAATAATATCCCGTGTATTAACTTTACAGCTACCGTTACCTTTAGCGTTGCTATCATTGATTATTGATAATACCAATAATGGTACGTTTTTGGTAATGCTGGTGAAGATGATGAGGATAAACGGGTACCGTCAAAAACGGCAGTCAGTCATATCCCTTCAACGTCTTATCAGTTAGTCTCATCTCGAGATACTCAAAACTAAGCCTAATACGATATGCATCATCAAATCTGTTTGTCACCTTTCTCCATTGGTTTCATTTTTTTTCTATATTCTTCTGGTCTTCATTCAACCAGCACTGTATCAGCAAACATCACACCACAAAAAATTCTATGCAGGGATTTACGTAAATTAGTCATCACAATCTATAGAAAACCATTAATCGTATCGAGACATTAATAGAACTACTCATATAGCTTCTGTCTATGCCACTAATTCGTACACCACTCTGATGCGCATAAAATCGCTGCCTTAAAGCATTCAATCGTATTTTAATGGCCTACGACCGCATCAAAATCTGCATGCTGTTGTCTACTCAAAATCGATTATTTTACAATTGTTTACGTCAGATTGGGACAGAGCATGAACGCGATCAAACAAATGAACTTGAGTTGTCTACGGGTGAAAAACGCATGCGGAGTGAACACATGATTATGACTCTGTTTGACCTTGAGTTGAACGGTCAAGAGCTAGGTGATCATAGATCACGTGAAAACCTGAGCCGTGTTCTTGTATCACAGCCACATGAATTACACTGTTTGAGAGTTCAACGAATGAGTAACTTTAAATCACGTGACTTGTGATGGTAACGCAAATTATTTTCGAACAAAATAATAGTGAAAATTTGAGTTTCATTCAAAAGTGGCTTGTGTTACCTCCATGTCTGATTGCGATGAAATAAGGAGTAAATTTTCCAGATTTACCAACACTGTGGGTTCATCTTTGGGTATAAAATTTAATCGAATCCATTGTTTTACTTGCTTGCAGACACTTTTTAGGTTCAGGAAAATCGTGGTCGTTTGATTCCAACGGGCAGATGATCCCAAAATTAACCGGGTGAAAGGGCTATTTTTGGCACATCATGATCATCAATCACAAGCCACGGGATTGACCCACTCTGTCAATCAGTCTCAAAGATTAATCCCGATAACATAATGGGTTGAATCGCTCATTAATTAATGCTTGCATTAGTTATCAGTTGTTCCTTCCATAGGATCTCCATCGAACCCTTTTAGTGCGATATGACCGAATCCGCGCATACGGCTCGATGTGGTGGTCAACTGAGTGATCTTTATTGTCGTCGGTAGCTGACTAATTCACAAGTTATGTCTGTAACACCGGTTTCCACTGGCTTAAATATTCTCAATTCACTCCCGTGTTTGATTACTCCAAGGTACTTGACTCAAATTGTCAGTTTCCATTGCTCAAAAGTAGATCCTCATTACGTGAATTGTTATCACGATAAAATGGTTGATAAAAAACACGTCCCAAAATTGTGATCCTCTTCTTTTGTAACAAATTCAGCTCACCTTCTGCGGTCCCATCATACATTCGTCACTGAAAAAACGTCGGTTCTATGCCGAGACCAGATGCAAGTTCAATCGTTTTGATGACCTGCTCATACGAATTTGTTCTCCACACCTACTGTTCTTTTCCTCGCACCGAAAGCGTAATAGGGAAAGTAGCGGTGGGTCGGATTGTATGGGTGTCACTTGGTGTCAAAACCCCTCCCCCCCTCTGTCTAACGGCGATACCGATTCAGCATAAATTCGCTGAGTTTGAAGCTGTGCCGGATTTGACTGAGGATTAAACACATCATTCAAAAAGGCATTGCGGAAATCGAAGTCCTATGGTCCAATACCGGACACTGAGCAACTAACAACTCATAATTCACGTTTTCCAATTATTGAATCTAATCTCATCATTTGACTGGTGGCACAGATTAATCAGATTATGAGAGCCATTGGTATCAACAAGCTAGTAAAATTGAGAAGAAATGCTGAAGACCGAACACTTGTTTTCAATGATTCTTCATCGTACTCTTGCAAATTATGTCTCGGAAAGTAAAACCTCGCAGAATGGCTTGTGGGCCATAAGTTTGTGGCTGAGAAATGTTGACGGATTGCATATGCACGTATACGTGTGATCAGGGAAGTACCGGTGAGTGTAAGTGAGGCAAACGGCAGTTGGAAGAACAGCAAAGGGGAACAGACCATGCCCAGACATACCCTGATCACGTAGGTCACGTTTTACTTCCCGGTTGAGGACCTGACGACCAACGCAAACAATCGTTTGAATCGCTGAGTTGTCAACCGAATGTCTTCATTCGTTTTCGCGATTCCTAGTCCAGCTAGTACAAACCGTATATCGCGAAAGACAGTATCCAAAATGAAAGCCACTGGGAATATTTAAATTTACCAAATAACAAACACCGCTATACTCCCCACATGACCTTCACATGACTGATTAAGCAATGTTCCCACACGTGAGTGCTTGTTACCCACGCTTACACTTACCCACCATCATCCGCTTACAGATGTCCACCACACTTAACCATCCACCTACGTACATGTTGATTGTACTTGTCCACTCTATCGATCTGTGCCACAGACCTTCCATCACACACACACACGCACATGCGCAAGCTAATACACGAATGCGCTATAGTTCATTATAAACCTCGACACGATTAACCGTAGATGGGGTTAACTATGGTGAATATCTCTCAGAGGTTAATCTACGGTGTGGTTGTGGCACTGTAAACCCAAGCCCTATGACTTGGGACGTTGAACCGCGTAGGATAGGTGAGCCGAACGATAGCCAAGTAGCCCAGCATCCAAATTTGCGTGATGGCTATAGGCTTCATTCCATCTATATACGATAACCACAATTGATAATTGTTCACTTAAGGCACATTTTTTTACTTCTCAGTTGATTGCTTACAAATCATATTTTGATTAGCCAACAGATGTGCTCGATTTTGTCATTATTGAGCTTCAATATTTAACTGCCACGGAGCTGTAGGTTTGTTTGTTTGTTTGTTTACCGTCGACACCCGGTAAATTCGTAACTTCCGGTATTTTGTGAAATCTGGCCACACTGCAAACGACGTGTATTTCTCACTGATGCACTAAATACATCCAACTGGTTGTGTGATGATATAATTGGTTTCACTTCAAAACACATTCTCTCAAGTTTTATTGGTCACTATTTAGGGACCGATACCATTTAAGAGGTTCATAGGAAGGCATGAAGGCGGGTGGGCAGGCAGGCTGATGAAGGAAAACGTTAAATCGAAGTATAAAAGAATAGATGCTCTAATGTGATTACCTAATTACTCGGTCATTTAGGACTGCTAATCCTCAGTGCATTGGCACACTACAAAAATCCCACAATCTGATATCATTGGCTTATTTTTAAATCTTAGGGTAAAGGCCGGTTTCTACGGATTGTTCAAAACAACCACTGTCGGCTATTTAAGAGTTCAGAAACAATTGCCTTATTTACTCACCCTAGTTGAATCGTGCTCACTCATGTGTTTCCCTTTCATTGTTTCGTGGTGCACAAATCGATCTTTGAGCCAATCCCCTTGCCGAACTACCCCCTGGGAGGAGTGAATCAAACTTCATTGACCAATAACGTTACTAGTTCTTTCTAAAAAGTGAGATCAGTAACATGATCATCTGGTAACACAACCCCTATCGGGGCATCGTTTTAACAATCCTTTCTCAATGAAACCGGGAGTTGAGTTGTTATTGCATGTCCCAATCAAGTAGTACGTACGGAACACAACAGTGTGCGGAACTTCATCATCATTTTCATCTTCAGACCATATGGAATTAGATATGGGTATTGGTGGGCTCTTAAAATGGGGTTATGGTCGAAGTTCATCTGCTTTTGGGTAGCCATTCATTTACTCCAGTTACCGAATGTTCCATGGACATGCGGACACTGTGTTCCCTTGTTCTATCTTCCGAATGAAGTGAAGTATATGCTTATGTTTATACTAAGCCGCATTGATCGCAAATTTGTATGGGTACCGTTAAACTGTTTGTCGCTCCGCTGCGGCTGCTTCACTGCTTTCCATATTTGTATCGTATCCTACGTCCTGAATGCATCTTTTTTGCTCAAACAAAATTTACTGTTATATACGATTAGAATCTTTTATAGAATAAACCGGATTCATGAATATCTCGGATACTAGCTCTCAATGAGTGTTAACCAGTGATAGAAAAACTAATGATTAAGATCCCATTTGCATTCCACACCAGAATATTTAGACTTCATTATTGGATTCGACACTGATGAAACACATTTCTAGCCCTCTATCTCGAACGGTAGTCCATAATTAGGGGACCAGTAACTGTGTCATACATTTTGTGGCAGAATGACGTAAAACATGACCAAATTATGAGGATCATCTTCATTCTCGAATCTCAAAACAGTCGTTCACTTTCGCAAAAACATTGTGTTTAACGATTGATTGGACATTTAATCAATCCAAATCACCCCGTTAATCGTTAGTTATCATTTTTTTTCTGAACAATAGACATAAGTCTACTAGAGCCCCCTAGTCCCTTGTCTTCATCCGTGACTGACGGTTATATTCCACTGAGAACTCAGTGTGAGGGATAATATGCTCCCCATTCAAGCATTAGCACCAATTGTTAATCCGAAATCCGTTTCTCAATATTACCTGAATCACAGTTTATCTGTGTGACATACATACATCAAATAATTTTCATGAATGAGGACAGCACACTTCATTTGCATACCAGGGAATTGATTTGTGACAAATTAACCCACATCGATGAACATAGAATCATCGTTATGATTCTTCAAGTTGACCTTGTCGCGAATCAACTCCCTGGGATGCGAACAAAGTTTGCATGGTTTAATGCAACTTGAGAATAAAAGTATAAGAAGGACTTGGTCAAAGATTACCAGGTATCCACACTTGGTGAGCCAAAAGAATCTTGAAACCAGTGGTGCCCTTCTGAGAAATTTCTCCGGTTATTCATATGAAATTTTCAATATATATGAATACTCCCATAACTTTAATTCTCAGAATAAATTCTTTGAAACTTTTTTAATCTCCGGAAAATTCGTTTGCTTTTCCAGTAAAGTCCCGATTCCGTTAAAATCGTTCAGCCTTTACGCGGTTTGTACGGCCAAATCGGAAGGCATCAATCCGACTTGTTTATATAACCGAGGAAACGTTTACATGCTTTCTACTATCATGATGTTGACTGAGTGGTTCCGTTAGGCTCCCTGGCTGGGGACCCCGAGATCATGGTCACCGATGGTTAAAGACACTGAGTGTTATGGCTGAGTGTCGCAAACAGACGGACGCTCAAGCATCTACTCATTATTCTTGTAACATTAGTCTATATAAATTCGTTAGCTTCGGTTTGAATTTGCTCTCGGCAATATGACAATATGATTTTCATTCTGCTCTTTTATCCGAATGGGCGGCCAAAAGACAGTGACCAAAACCGGCGCACAAAATATCATGGTTACCAAACTGAAACTGAAACGTCAGAACAAACATCGTTGTTAAGCATTGATCCGGATTGTTTTATATTATCTTGGATCGACATGCTTCTCTCATTTATTCACAATATACAACTTTTCCCTGTTGATTTGTATTTCTGGATACACACAATTAGTGACCAGGTTTGGGCTCTCGATTCCTAAATTTTATATAAATTTTTCACTAGTATGGCCGGATAAATTTTCGAAACCAAATCCCACTTCGTGAACTGATGTAAAGAGGTATCGCTAAACGTTCCTATTTTTATCAAACTGGGTATTTCCACTTCTGGGTTTCTACAATGACCGATAACCTGGTTTCTATCTTTTTCTTCTTAATTCCTTTTGTTCAATTTATGATTATATAATTTTCAGGAATGGGGAAGCTACCTACCAAAGAGCTGCCGTACAACACGGAATGGGGAAAGTCAACCGATGGTGGTGATGGTGGTGATGGTGGTGGTGGTGGTGGTGGTGGTGGTGGCGGTGGTGGTGGTGGCGGGATTGGAACATACGTCCCTGTGGGCCATAATTTGGCTTCCGAAAGCCTCACAAAGGTGGGTGTCTAGGGTTGCTGCTGGTCACCTGTCCCTTGCACCTCACAAAATGCTCCCACATGACCAAGCGTCTCAAACAGCCTCTGCTGAGAAAGCCCTACTCACTGCCTTCTCGCGGTGGTGTTTTCCCCACTAAAATGAGAGGATGAATAGCCGACATCCGGGCTATAACCGGGTTTGTGGACCACTGGTAGTTCACCTATGGGAGTTGGCTAAAAGCCCTGATTCCAAACCATCCGAAAGGAAGCGTACGAACCACACCCACACCTTTCCGCTAGTGGCAGTGGTCAC
>UZAN01041114.1:48320-63679 GCA_900618425.1 Echinostoma caproni
TATATATATTCTACCGGACGGTTTGGTCAGTACTCCCGGCCGATGACTTCTAACAAGCAAAGCGAAACATCAAGTTGGCTGTATTTGTATGACGAATTTCTTGCAAAAAGTACTTTTAAAACAGCTATGTTTTCTTCACAAAACTTGATCTTAATTCACTATCTGAAAACCGTAACAGTCAATTACATTTGTCCGAAAACGGTTTCAGGCAAATTGGATTGGATGCATGACAGCTAATCAAATAACCAAACAGTGGTTCACCATGGTAAGAAGTTAACCAATTGAATAACAGCGAGTATGCAGAATTAAGTTATAAGAGATCATAAGAAAATACCTAAGTGACCAATCCCAAGCTTTGACGGAACGATATAAATCACATGGGGGACTTCGTTGTGTACGAAACAAATGAAACTTGAACTAAAACCCGGAAAGCACTCTACAGCTATTTCGACCTGGTTGGGTCTCATCAGCAGTGTGATCCTACCGACACGACTGGGAATCGAACCCGGGACCTCACAGACTGAACGCAAGTGTGCTACCCAGTCGGTCACCAGGCAGTTGATCAGATCGTTTTTCAGTTTCCTTATGCACAACATGGAACTACATAAACCCGATTACACTGCGGAATGGCACTTCCCCCATACTGCACCGATGATGTTATCTTGCCTGGTTACGCAATTTTGGTCAAGAATCCTACACCACTAACATTCTCATCCCGAGCACTAATCATTCAGCATCATACACACAAGCAAAACCGATCCAAATACATTCATTCCCATTGCGATTTGAAGATTATTTCGAACTAAAACGAATACTCTGCCAAGAGCCTTTTCTCATTTAACCCAAATGTACGCAAGTTATGAACGATAATATTAGCAAGGCTGACGATGAGTACAGAAGAAAGTTAATTTTGGAACGCGTACGCTGTGCAACAACACCTTATCCAGCATAATGTACCGTCGACTAAGTTGTCCCATACATAAAATCGATGATTACTTCTCAGGAAGGACACAATTTACTCTTCATTTCCAGTCAACTCCGGTGTTTTTTACGATAATATTCTGTCACTTTCGATTTACCTTTTAAGACATTTCAATTCCCTTAGGTTCACTGGATTTATCATACCTAACGGACAATCGGTGTCCGTAAAACTGGTGGTGTTGTAGAGTGTCTTGTCCGGTAAGGATACTCATTTTCATGACATTCAAACAGATTTGATAAACAGTTCCCGTTGGTGCACACCTCACCCGATCCAACTAAATGTTCTGAAATATGTTAATACCTCTCCTTCTCCCTCCAAATTCTATCATATTCCATAAAAGTATGTAAAATAGTAAAACGCACATTTAGCCCAAAATACGGCAACCGTGATCTCATTGTGTTACTAGGACCTATCATTCCTAACGGTTTCTGATCATCGCATTCATAAAGCCACCTCTCAAAAAAAATTTGACATAGTCCGTTTCCGCAATATTTTAAAATCCCACCACATCAACAATGTTCTTACAAGATCGCTCTGCGCAAGCAATCTGCAAAGGTTTAAGATTCCTTATCAGTTACATCACGAATTTATTAATCGGTTTTTTCGCAGCAGCCCTACTGTTCGTATTTTTCCCAGTTTGAAAGCCACGGATTTCACTCTGATTTCATTATCCCTTAAGCTTCTGCTCTGAATCAGTGATATACAGGCTACTTGTCGGCCTTGTTGAGTTTAGCATCAACGTTTGTTCACATTATGAAGCATGTGGCGATTATCCACGACTGTTATCTAGCCCTGAACACTGGTTTCATAGCGAGCTATATCCAGTTGCAGCACCCAATTTCAATGAAAACTTGTTTCTCCAAGAACAGCTGATTACAGAAAAGGCACTATTCCTTATCCTGTGTGTGTGTAACTAATAAATAGTTCAACCATTATGAGTTAAGTAAAGAACTGTCTTTTACAATAATTCAAGGTGCTCTGGATTTGCTTATTTGTCACCGTGTTGTTGTCAGTATTTTATGTCCGTGTTCTTCTTTACTCTCCATCCTGTTCGATCATTGTCCGTTTTTTGTGAGCAAACATTAATTTAACTTGACTTTGTCTGGACTTTGAACATGTTTCCTAACACGATCCACACAACGAATGTTTTACAACGGCACTGGATAAGAAATTTGAGGGATCTGGATGCACAGTAAAATCTGACACCTCGCTTTCTGAAATCGGACAACTAAAACTTGGACATGAGATACACATGCCATCATTATACCACTCGAATAATCCTCATTGGGGTTTTACAAATGTGGACCCGTATCGCTAACTGGTGGACACAGTGGAAGTGCATAAGGAAAACTTTTTATGCGTTTGATTTTCTACTACTGAATACATATAAGTACAATACTCAGCCGGCGAAAATTGTGACTTTTTCCGTTCTACGAACTCTCATCAGTGATGTATATCCACCGGATTTGTGTAGGATTCTTTCAAACCATTACTGTTATTCGTGTGAGACGGTTAGAAAAGCTTCATGGAATGGTTGGAGTTGTATTCCGTAAGCGGAGACCGGGTATCAAACGCAGCACTAAAAATTTTGTTCCATCCGTGTTAGAAAGAATCAACGACACGCATATATCCAGCCCACGGAGACTCTGTTTAAAGGAAATCTTTGCACAAATCAGACAAATCTCCCAACCCCATTTCAAATGAAGCAATTCCAGACGAGCAGAAGAGCTCAGTCGCAGTAGTGATACCCGACTGCAAATTGGCTTACATAAGGGATTCGATCACTGCCTGGTAGGGTCCAACCACTTTGAACTGCGGTGATGGATAGTGTCAACGTGTTACGGGCTACTGCGAAACAGACCGGATAACTTGAGTGGGTAGCACGTGAAATTTATTGCTATTATCACAAATCAATTGCTGAAAACTGAGTGGTTATGCTGAAAGTAGTTGTGTGAAATTATCGCTCTACTCTCTTATCCAGATGAGCGGCCAAAAGGTAGAAACCAAAACCCATGCACGAAATTTCATGGGTAGTGGTTGTAAAAACTTAAACTCAAATTGAACTTCTCACTTCTCCCATAGGATATAGTGGCCATAATCAATGCACGCCCAGTTTTTAATGTCTCAAAAAGAACATCGTTTGGGCGAAACTATGTTTTCAATGAACATTTATGCGAAACAGAATGTGGTAAGATGGAACATAAAGGGAAATCCATCATGGGTGTGCAATTGATAGGGTCACAAATCACTTATCCCATACTTAAGCTTAAGCAATCCAATTTAACCACATTTCTTCAACGTTAGATGCATGAGAAATTTTATTCTCTCTCAACTTGGAAGGTTTGTGTGCTTGAAACAAGTTTAGTTGTAAGTACATGAGACAGAAGTTAAACACCTCTGTGATTGCTAACTTCCGAAAGTTTATTTCTCTCAATTAATAATTTTGAAGGCTTAATGCATATCAATCGAGTGTCCAATAAGTTTATTACTATGCTACATGATAAAACCGATTTATAATCCAAAAATGTAAATTAATTTTCTGAGCAGATTCTGGGGATGAGTCAGAATACTGACATTTCATTTCATCAATGTCAAAAAAGCTGCTGTTTTTACTTTGGGAAGATCGTAGTGTGACTGAGCAAGAACAATCTGATCTACATTTGTTGCACATAACCGAACGACCGTAAATGCCACTCAGTGTGAACCAATTCATAAGCTACTTTATTTACGTTTATCAGTAACCACTACCCCGAGGGTTATAGACATCCCTGACGAATGTTATCGAACTCCTCATTAGTTCACATCCATATTATTGCTGGTGATCAACAGTCAACGGATGGGATAAGTGAGACAGTTGTCGTATTTCATTGATTACCGTCGAACACCTGTATTTTTCAATTATTTACACCAGTTTCAGAGGCTAGTACATTGGCGCGAATGACCGGCAGATTGAATTTATTATTAATCACTAAAAATTACAGATTTTACTTGTGCCACAAGTCAAAAGGCTTCATGAGGAGATTAAAGTCCTCCATTGGATATCTTCTGGTTGATAATTTGACAATGATTTGTGTAAGCTAAATCCCGAATTGTGTGTGCACATATACATTTCACACTTTCAGTTCTTTCAGTCCGAGGACCCCTCAGAAGGAGCAAAGGCGAGGTTCTTCATACTTCCAGAAATGGTCTGTACCAAAAGTAGACAAGTAGTATAGACCACTTGCATTGCTGCACCCCTCGCAATCAACCTGCTAACACAGTGGAAAGTCCTGTTCCCCATAAATCACTCGGTTCATCATCGGTTCTTCATGATGCATGCAAAAATAAAAACAAAAAACGGCAAGTAGTTCATTTTATAAAAATTTCAATTGGTCATTCGCAACTTTGGCGAAAGCGTTGACTTTATTAAGGGTATAAGCCGCTACCTGCTACAGCGGTAATGGTAGTAGTTACAAGCGCGCGGGTGTAAGGGGAATTAGTCTGACAAGTGATTTTGGTATTAGTTTGGAAACGTCAGCAAATGGAAGCTTAGACATAATCAGGATCCAGGATGAATTCCCTTAGGTAAATTTGAATTTGCCTGCAACTGATCTAGAGGCATAGGCCTTGAGAGTGCGACCTGGGTGAAATTTTCGTGTTATCAAGCATAAATAGACCCGAGAATTTGTGAAGTTAAGGATATCTTAGCAACTGTTATCAGCCCAAGTAGGTACGATTTTTCTGCTTTTTGGGTGGCATTTCGAAATTTTTTCTAGCATGTAGTGCAAGTGGAGGAAACTGGAACGGCAAGTATAACAATGTGACCCTAACGCACATTCAGAAGGCCAGATTAGTTGTGATTAAGCGCGTATCTTCGGGCTGAATGTGCTTACTCAGTATCAAAGAGTACAATCCTTTGCAGCATCAGTGTCGCCGTTTTGTCAACAAAAATCCACCATTTAATCACCCGAAAGCCATTGACTATTCACCTAAGAGTACTTCTTTGTTACTCTCGGTGACCCTAAAAGAAAAGATATTTTGACGGCATTTTAAAATATATATGATATATTTTCATCCGCATCTGAGTTCATACTGTGTGCCAAACAGATTACAGTACAATAGTCATCTTGAAAAGAAAAGGCCCCACGCTTTGCTCGAGTGCGCTATAGTACTAGGTTACTCAAGCAAAGGCGGGTGAAATTTCTTTGGAAATTCATAGCCAGAGCATTTGACTAGCCCAAGTCTGACCATTAAGGCAACGGGGCGGTTTGCGAACACCGCAATCTGATACGGGGGCAGTTTCTCCATCAGGGGATCATGTACCGTTTGAATGGGTAACCAATACATCTCAATGCCCAGTCGAGCTCTGGGGACTACTACCGAAACCTTGACGGTATGTTTGGTTCGGGCAGCTTCTTCTTGATTCGGTTCGGATTCAGAGTTTTCAGCCCATTCCACTAGGTGAAATGCCAGTGGTTTATCGACTTGACTATTGCCCCGAAATTTTGGATTTTTTCCTCTCACGTTGGTTGATAAACCCCTCCGCCACAGAAAGGAAGCGAGTACGGTTTACTCAGCTATCAGAGACGCTTAGTAGTATGGGAGCAATTCGAGAGGTACAAGGCAGGGGTGACTAGCTATAACTAGATGCACCCACCTCGGACCATTCCGAGGCTTTCGGAAGCATTGCAAAATAATGTCGCAAATATATTTAACCTGGTAACCAATCGATTCCGAACTATCAATACCATATGCTGTTGTAGCATAGTCTAAACAACTGTACCCTAAGCTCCAAAAACTAAACCATTTCAATTACACGTGATCGCAATCCTTTGAGCTGACCTGGGCTTTTGCCCCATAGTATTGACTACTTCATGGGTTATCACCTACCCTATCAGTATTGCTGGATGGTATACAATCCAGTAATCGTTCGACCATGTTTCTATATGAATGTACGAATGACAATATCCATCCTTATGTGTCCAATAATCCCCAGATAATCATTAAATAAATACTCTAACAACACAAAAGCTCAAATATTGCGCTAAATAGCTTGTTGCGCAAAGCGTACTTGTCAAGAAAAATTTTGCGCAAACCACACCGGTTTGTAAGAGGCCGTTGGACGTACTTCCAATAATTCATCTAAACTACCCTTAAAATTTAATTATTATTTCACGGTAGTAAGCTTAGATTAGTTCATTCGATTTTTCAGAGGCACCAGGAATTCTTGATGGTCTTGGGTGTGGGTTTCGCTCCTTGGGAGATCGTTAATTCCCCACGAGGTAATGCATTTTAAATGTCTAATGCTCTTTGTCGGTTATAACAAACATTTCCATCGCACCTGGATTAATTTATTTATTTATTTCACTAATAAATAAGTGTCATGCTTATTATGCATCTTTCGCGCTACATCTTCACGCACGTATGGAGTATCGAGTATGATCCACACGTGAATCCACAGTCGCCGTAGCAATCTATTACGAGAAAAGACATGCGAAGATCCCAAAGAGCTGGAAAGAAAAATCGAATCGGAAGTTCAGATTCTATTGAAGGGACTTTCATCGATTAGAACCGCTGTCTGGAG
The DNA here is from genome assembly GCA_900618425.1 of Echinostoma caproni. Lineage (NCBI taxonomy): Eukaryota > Metazoa > Platyhelminthes > Trematoda > Plagiorchiida > Echinostomatidae > Echinostoma > Echinostoma caproni. The sequence continues at coordinate 54,866 of UZAN01041114.1, forward strand.
AACTCATGGAGCTTGCATTACTCAAATTAATGGCCTGTTGAAACTTCAGAAACCTGTTGTGCCACTCAAGTCAAACTTATCCGCACTATGGATCATGTTGAGATGCAAGGAGGTGGTTTTGGACATAGATCGTTCAGTATCGGGATGTAGTCTCCTCTTAGGAAATCAAACTGGTTCAGCTTACATGTATCTACCGGAGAACCTAAAGAAACCAAAAAGCGAAGAATAGTAAACCGCCGTTGTGAAACTGTCGGCTACAAACACGCTACAGCTTCCCTATAATGGTAACTAGGCCAAATATTGAATTAAAGATAAGCCTTTAATTGCATGTTACTCAAAGAATATGGTAGAAACTGAGAATAGGCATTTAAAGAGTGAATTGTCAATCCGCTTCCCTTTGGTGGAAGCTTTTTTCAAATTTCTCCAAATAATCATATCTTTGGATGACTTACTTCGTCAACATAGGAGTAGAGCCCTTAGAGTACATAATTGCTCCCGGTGATCAACTTTGAGCGCAAGAAATAGTGGGACGTATCACGGTGTATATCCGTTATGTCCTTCTTGAACACATTAGATTGGAAACTGTAATGGGCATACGTTACGGCAAAGGTGTGTGAATGGTTAATAATTGTGGAGGAATAGTACACGAGGTAGCTTTATTTGGAGAAAAAACCATTGAGGCTGTTCATTTAGTTACCAGTGGTCCTTGCCGTATGTGTTCACTACCTCAAAGTGACACATGCTATTCATAAAATCCCCAAGGACATGCAGATCAGTCTCTGGGTATATTCTGAGATTAGTAAAACTTGTGAAAAAACCAAGGTTTGACCTGGTTGAAGAGAAAATACGCGTCACAATCAAGGGTGAACAACTTAGCTAAAATGAGGAAATCGGTCAGGAAATGTTATTGTTCTACGAGGCTCTTTCGGTATAGAAAATTTTCAGCGAATTAGTTCACAGTTAGTGGTTGTTCCACAGATATTCGCAAAATGGCCAGACATTAAAATTCTAGCCCCGTAGGCCATGCAACCCATTTAATTGTGAAGTCGATATAGACACAATGTTTTATGATCACTGTAAACACCATAATACTAAACTTGAGAAACGTTTCTGGATTGCCTGCTACGGTTTATCCAAGGAACCCAGTAAATAGTCTCACCAGATCAGTTATACATGTCGCAGCCGAGTACGTCTACCCAGGTAGCACAGCGTGGTGCATCTATCGGCTACATAGAGCTACTTATGAGTTACATTGGCAATGTTTGTTATTTAACAGTTATTAACCTATAAAACTCATTTACCATTATTGGTTTATCTTATTGGTTTAAAAACTCATTTGATAATTAATTACATCAAATAACTCTTATTTTCGGTGTGTTAATTCCTTGATTTAGCGCGTTCTAATCAGTGCGCAAAATATGCTGAAGTCCATGGCGAGATAGTAAATCCATGTGAAAATATAGGTTTAATGGGTAATGTGAGATGGACAAGGCAATTTGAATTTTTGAAGCACTCTGTTACATCCGATTTTATTTGCGTTGAGTAGCGAAACAACCTCAGTCATTGCACAAATTAACCGAACCTTAGTGTTCAATAAGAGTTGTTTTCTTCTTATTCGGTGAATTTTTCTCTCCGACAAGCGTCTTTTACCTTAGAGTGTCTTGTTTGTTTTCATGTGTTCTTTTGGTGTTTTGCAGTGATTCATTGATAAAGTTAGGCTTTTGTTTCCTAGTGAAAGTTTTACTTTTACATTGTGCATTCTCATTCTTATTTGTGAAGAAAACATTGGAAAATTGTTTGCCGACTCAAAAACGTACGGTAATAATTCCTGTAAGAAAGTAGTGGTTTCTGGTATCCAGCGCGATAGATGCAAAGATTGGTACCAATAGCAGTGTTCTGCTCAGACAAAACAGGACTACCACCTCCAAACGAAGCACGAAACTCTTAAATCGGTGTGTACACGCTGTTTCATGCTTTCTGAAGAGTGCTATCGCCTACTGTGCGGCTCTCTGTGGCCACGGACAGCAGAAAAAAATTGTAGATAAGACCAGCTTTCCCGAAATTTGGAGCAGAAAAATGCCAAGTGTGAGTGGGTACCGGCTATGAGTAGTCTGAATAAAACACTCAAGTGTAAAAAGACGAAGCTGGTAAAGGGGCAAACAGGATAGACTGAGGCTAGCTGGGAGGCACTCAGGAAGGGAGTGAATGCTTTTAAAAAAGAACTGCAGAAGATGAAATTCATCACTGACGGGGTCTTAGCAAAAAGCAGGGGGCTTCTGTTACATAAATGCGCCAAACCGGTAATAAACGAAGGAAGGGTTCGACGGAAAATGAACCATAGATATTTAATGAATGTCTTCAGACTGTTAGGGCTTCCACCTAACACGAAACATAGCAAATGTCACGAATTGGATTTTGGAAGGGTACCAAGGTGCACCATTCACGTCCACNACGTCCACTGTTGATCGTATTCCTTAGTGCTCATAGCAGAGACATGCTCCTGGGAAGGGATGCTAGAATAAAACTCAGCTCTAGGAGTACTTGAGAATCACACAAATTTTGGTTCGGTGCTAACACTGCTGAATCTAAACAAGAGTATATAACAGCGGAGCCGAAACTAAAGGAACGGGTTATACGTCTCGCCAAAAGGGAATAAGAGCCATTCCGTTAATGTACACCGCAGACAATACTTGCTGCCGGTAGTGAAGGGTGGGTAGATGTCAAGGTCAGAACCACTGTGAACAGTCAACTTTCCACCAGGTCAGCTTCAGGAGTGCTCCAGAAAAAGCATCAAAAGGAAGTACCGAGAGATAAGGTTCGAGTAAGACGGGTCTCACTAATGCCAAGTAAACATAGAATCAGTATTAGTGTTCATGGTAATCAGGTAAGCTGGGCAGCCGTTGTGGCTCACACGCCGCCTCCAAAACATGGGAGCTACAAGGTGCTGACCCTATCTGATGAGACTAAAACTCTAAAAAGTGGTACCTCATGGCAGGTTCATGCACCCACTAGAATTGATAGTGTCAAATCCGAAAACGCAATACATCCTCGGATACTGCTCCCGAGGGTCCAAGATGTAAAGACTCAAAGGAATCTATAATGCAGGTCTATGTTACCGACGTTTGGTATACGAATTCCCGCAGCTTAGGAGGTTAAAGAGATGAGCTAATGGCGCGAACCCACGCAAGTGACATTATTAGCATCACCAAGACGTGGTTTGGGAAGAGCAGACTATTAATGTCCCAAATAATCATATTCGATATAGGTAGGACGGAACAGACGGTAGGCTTAGTGGTTGGGTACTACTACTTTTAGGAGTAAAGTACCACCAGTGGGAGACCCGGAACATACAGGTCACGTTGTACTATGCACGACGGTGTCGCTCGATGGGAGTGCTGTATTTACAGGGAGCCGCAATCTAAGAGGGTAGGACATTTTGTTTAATTGGTACTCCTAGGTAACACTAAGGGAATCGTCGCGATTCGTTATATCGGGTGACTTCAATCTTTCAGGAATAAACTGGAACAACGAAAGCGCCCCGAGGGGTACCGCTGGTAAAGAACTCCTGACCTGATTGCACCAACATGGGTTGGTGCAGCACGTCAAACAACCCACACGATTCAGAGGCGGTCATCGCCTTTCAACGTTAGACTTGGTTATAACTAGATACCGAGCGGATCTTACTTCTGTGTTGACGGGGCAGCCGTCAGGAAAGAACGATTATCGGGTACTGTGACCAACTTTTGTTGCAAGGTACTATAGGCCATAGGTTAAGCTAGTGAGAAATGACACCACTTCAACGAAGTGCAGCTAAGGACAGCTGCTGAAGACATAAGTTGATTTCCTGAGGTATTTGATCCATCAGCCAAAGAGTAATGGGTAGAAATACGAGACGGGCTACTAGATTTAACTCGGGAGTTTGCTCCTTTGGTTCTTCAAAGATCTAAAAGCAGACCTCCTCGGTGTTGGCCTAGATTAGAAAGAGCGCCCACGTCTCACAGAAGATCCTGGTCTTTTTACAAGATGCATAGAACGCATAGTGACTGGGTAACCACAAGTTGGCTAGAAATACGACACAGTGGATGCAACGGGAAGCTAAGTTCGAGTATGAAGAGAAACTAGTAAGAAATATTAGAACTAACCCGAAGAGTTTTCTTGCGTATATGCAATCAAAGAGATGAGATCCACAAATATATTGTCCACCCACTAACTGAGGTCATTCTAGGACCTGTATTTGGATTGTTTAAAGCATCAGTAAACTCTTGAGTAGTACCAGAGGACCGGTGGAAGGCAACTGTCGGGGTCAAGATAAAAGGCGTAGAAACACAGGCCAGTCAGTTTAACCTCAGTGCTGTGCAACTGTATAGAACTGTCTGGAGGTAAATTTGTGCGCTTCTAGTGACCCACATACTTTTAATGCCCCTGCAGCATGGATTTACCACAAATAAATTGTGTTTAAGTAATCTGTCTATGTTTGTGGACGAAACTATACGGCGTCTAGATTAAAATAATGCAGTGGATTTCAGCAAGGCTTCTGATTTTGTGGGCCTTATGTTGCTTGACAGAAAACTACCAACGTTTGGAATATTCGGGTCAGCCCTTTATTCATTGAAAAAATTTCCCAGCAACCTATAGGTTCTTTGTACGAGGTGGCAGCTACACATTGCTACCCGAGAGGGTGGCAAGCGGCGTGCCTAAAGGATCGGCCCCTGGACTCTTTTTCACCTTCTTTTTTAATAACCTTGCGGTATAATTGCAAATTCCTAATTTATCTTTGCGTATGACGTAAAGATAGCGAGAGAGAACTTAACCCAAGACCTAGATACAGTCCGAAGACGGTAGCCTTGAGGGGATCTACCCCCAAATCTTGCCAAGTGTCAGCTACTGACTACCAATGTAGGCCCAACCGGAAAAGCAACATTACGAGGTGTGATGGAGGTCAAAGATCTGAAAATAATTGTCACAAAGGACTTCAAACCTACTAGACAATGCCAGTTGGTCCCAAATAAGATCAAAAGGGTATTTTTCGGGCTGCGTATCACATTCACTTGCAGGAATCCTGGGTCACATACTACCGCAAAGGTATGAAGTGTCTAGAGAAAGTACAAAAATAGACAACTAGAATGATCACTGGGCAGGTAGGAAAGAGCTGACAGCATTTGTAGCACTTGAATTTTTTCTCGCTGTCACCGAAGAACCGAGGCGACTTAATATAGGCTTTCAAGATAGTTAAGGGGTTGTCCGGTATAGGACCAAACAGCCTCTTCGTCACCGCTCCAGATTGTGGCACCAGAGGTCATAACCTTAAGCTGCAAAGAGAGCGCACCAGGCCGGCAATCAGGGCCGGGTTCTTCACAAATCGAGTGGTGCCTTTGTGGAATAGATTAATGGTGAATGTAATAAACTGTACAACAGTGGTGGCCTTCAAAATACCTTGGGTCTGTGCTGGAACGTGGAACTTAGGTCATATATTTTATATTTTTATAGCAGCTCCTTTTTACACCAGGATATAACCTACATTAATATATATATATATTTAGAGAGAGATCTATAAAATATTAATTCTTACCTTGAACACATGTTATAATTAGGTAGCTTTACATCAGTTAGCTGATGCATAACTTTAACGGAAATAAAGCCCCACCCAGGTAGCACGTCCTCGGCTAATAGCCCATTTTTAGTTTTCCGCCTCAAGGCGGGAAATTTTCTTGTCTCTAATCCTCTATCAATCCTATATATTCACATGAGTTTACTATCTCCCCATGGACCTCAGCACATTTTGTGCACTGATTTAAACGCATTCAATCACGAATTCGTGATTTGTAGCGGTTCTTCAATCGAAAGTTTCACAACGACAGTTTTCTCTTCTTGTCTCTCACTTTTATCTCAGTTTCCTGGTAAATCCATTCAAGCTGGATATGATCAGCAAATTACGGACCAGTAGCACCTTTACCCCACGCTACTGACTAGCATCAGAACAGGTTCAGCTTACAACCAGCCCTGAATAATTGAGGACTATCGAAACATACATAACATGACATTGTAGCGTGATCGATTGTAGGGTAAAAGTCGGACAATAGCAGGCACCTGTCGGACACCATTTTTTTATCTAGAATCTGAATGTACGTTCACATTTTCTCTTTTGTATCAACGCCATGTGACGTTTTTTATACGATTGAAAACTGCTGTATCCTTCCGCGAGAGGAAATTTCACTGTTTCGCTTTCGCTCCGTTCTGCTTGTTGTTGCACTCGTTGGTTTGCCCGCCCTCGTGCTTTAACGCAAACGTTCGTTAGCCGGTACCGGTACCTTCTCCGTACCACGGTACCACAATAAACGTTTACAACCACATGTCTTCTGGTTTAACCAGCTGTTACTTGGTTGTGCTGCGAGCTCGGGATTCCCGTTCTAAAGCGCGTTACGCTCGGTCGTAGTCGACGTTACTTCAAGATACTTATAAGAACCATCAGGATTCAGATATCAAGCAGTGACTTAGTCTATCCATCAGGTAGATTAAGTACAAAAGATAGACTACCGTTAATATTTTCCTCCTAACATAAGGACCCTTTTTCTCTACCGGGCACACTCAAGTGTACCTTCGGAATTTAGCATGTATCGCCATTATCTGGCGATATCAATCTTCTAGAGGAAGTTTCTTCACTAGATATAGCAACTTGGACACTTCCAGTATTGAGTTTTGCTCCAACTATTATCTTGCTTTTACTGAGCTTGAAAAGACTGCACCGACACAATTCCCCTAGGTGAGCTCTGTATCGCACGCTTTCCTTGCATTGATCAGATCTACTTTCAGGTTTCCGCTGCCATTGCCTAACTAACAGACTTAGCCTAGCCAAACTTACTTTTAACATTTTGGAAGTTACAGAATATATCATTTCTACAATTCCAATCCTTGGTTCTATTTCTTATTTGGACGGATAATCAAAACGAACTTGACCAAACATTACTGAGAGGTTCTGCAAAACACAGGCAACCACTCAGTCACTGAAGATTAAATGCGTTCAAATTAGAACCCCGAAAAAAGGAGGTAACCGATTGAATTAATTATCAAAAGCAGCCTTCAAACAGATATAACGCATTATACCGGTAATGCTTATATGCGTGGGGATAAATGCATTTAAAAAGTTAATTACTGTTTAATGAAGTGATGGAAATATGTACATCTATACTTGTTAACAAGTATAGTTATTTTATATATATATACACCCAGGCAGCATGAGCGTTACCTGGGCGTCCCTTGGCAGTCACCTAAGCATCCCTTGAGTGACCCCCTCCACCGTCACCTGAGCGTCCGGAGGCGACACATTTAGGGGACGCTCGGGTGACGGTCGTAAAAATATTTGGCAGCAACGGTGCCTAATCTTTCTATTTACCCAAAATTATGTACCCCTTAATCTCGCAACGTATGCGACCCTTCACTATCATTTATGGGCATCAATGGCGATTAAAAAATCCTACTAATCTCTTTTTTACCGATCGGTTCTATGATATCCTATGTATACATGAACCCAGTCAGCACGAGCGTCACCGTTTAGTCACCGAAAACGCACCGTTTCGTCACGCGAGAGTCACCGATTAGTCACCGATTAGTACCCATCGAAACAAATTGGTGACTGTCGGTGACTGTCGGAAAAAAAAATACTTCAGTATACGCATATACTTCATAGTATGTAGGTCGGAAATTATTTCCCACATGATGTAGTATCACAAGACACACAGAATTAATACCAAAACGTAACTAACCTCTGCATTATTTTATACCGGCTTCCTAACTCAAATCTTTCAAAGACCATTTGCTTTTCTCGAACTTTAAATTTACAATTTCACATGTAATGTGTCATAAAGATACTTCAGTTACTCATGGGATTATTTTAATGATTTTATTCATCACCTAAATATACTTTTGGCGGCCCTCCGCAGCAATTAACTTTTTCAGTGCAATCGGCTTACAATTTCAAATCGAGCGCCAGTTTCACAACCTAATGTTACTATGATGATGACCTCACTTCAGTTCAGTTCTCACAGGACGAATTGTGGCTCTTGCCATTCGCGCGTCCAGTTCCTTGTGTTGTCGGCGGTTTCGTTGACTTCCAACACTTCGAGTCAATAGCAATTTTTGAAAGGCAGAATGCTAGTGAGCAATATCAGATCCCTTGTGGGATTTCGGAAAGTACAACCTGACGATTAACTTTCAACACTCAACTTCAGGAAATACCACTGCCCAGCATTCATCTAGCCTTTTCCTGAAAGATTCGACATTAATACAGCTAACCACTGCTTTAGGTAGTTTATTCTACAGCGGTATAACTCTGTTTGTGAAGAACCTAGCTTGCAAATTTAGTCTACAATGACTTCTTTCCAATCTGAGTTGATGGTCCCTCGTGCCCCTGGCAGGAACAAACGAAAATACGTTTTGGAACCTTAGACCCGAAAGCCCTTTGACAATCTTAAATGTCTCTATAAGTTTGCCTCGCATGCGTCGGCGGGCCAGGGAGAACAGGTCCAGGTCCCGCAGTCGTTGGAGGTATCCCTTATCTTTCTGGCCTGCTACCATTTTAGTTGCTAAGCGCTGTACTTTCTCATAACATCGTTCGTCCTGTTTAAAATAAAGCACCCATGCCTGTACACAATATTTTAAGTGTGGACGCACCATTGTTTTGTACAACGGTACAAAAACCTCGGGTCTTCTGCAACTTACAACAGCGCACAACCTGAAAAGTTCGCGTAGATCTATATCAGCCGCACGCTTGCATTGTAGGGATGGCCTGAAATCGTTCGTGATCATTACCCCTAGATC
>UZAN01041115.1:29690-46183 GCA_900618425.1 Echinostoma caproni
TTTGAACGGTCAAAAATGTGATGAACTGTCAAACTTCAGTCCGCCTTTATCTGTCTCAAATAACTAGATGGATCTGCAATCGCCTGTTAGATGGTATTTTCAACCGTAACCTAATCTAATATGACCACATCAATGACGTTCTTTTGATGGTCAGGAGGATTACGTTTTATTTGTTACATCCTAAATCATTTTCCATCTCTATTTTCCCCATTAGGCGTTTTGTTCCACTGGCTTTATGGGTACCATGTTCTCTTCCCCGTTCTATCTAATAAGGACCACAAACTCATTTCCCGACCCCTCAAGTTTCTGTCGGTATATATTCATATGCCACAGGACCATTTGGCACAGCCTGTGGTGGTGCATCAGCTCAAAGCCTGCAAAGAAATTCACATAGAGTGTTTTATCTATGCGTACCTATCCCTTGTTTCCTGCTTTTAGGTAGTGCCTTCCACATTCATCCACCCATTCCAGTTATAAACTTATGAAGGCATGCATTGAGGCTTACAGGCTTTCTATTGTCCCATATATCGCCAGATTCTTCAGAAGCCACGAACCCGCATAGGAAAATCTACGCAAAATGACATTGTTTTTGTTATGTTATCCGTTGCCCTTTTTTAAATTCATGTATTATATTTCCCTGGGTATGGCACACTGCGGTTATGTGTTTGCCGAATATGCTCCCCTCGGGATGCATGAAGTATTTTCTTGATTTGACTCCACGTGACTCGAAGATAGAAATGTCATAAGTAGTAGAAAAACAGGATAAAGAATGGCGTTCAAAACGTTCATCAAGCATCGTTGCACCCAAGCTTAAATCTACCTGGTAATTATGGTTTCCCGTCTATGCTCGAAGCACACAGATAAATGAAAGTAAGGTAAGAACCGGAGCACCAAGCTACGTGGATGAACATTGTGAGACTGAACTATGGGCACTGTTGCTTGCACAAGTCATCTATAGTACAAATGTGGTACTAGCGGTAAAAAACTGATAAGAGAACGATCTCACAGGCCCATGAGATGAACCGAAAAATATGTTGCTGCTCAACTCAGACTCATCGCCTCCACTCGTGAAATCGATTTGGACAAACGTAAACATGGCTGGCAAACCAGTTCCGTCTCAAATACTGTACACCAGTTCACCTGCAGTTGCGGTGACGCATACATAGGCACAGTAAACCGTCAGCTGTCACAACGGATGGCCGAACATATTCCAAAGTGGTTGGTGAAATCGATGACGCAACCGAAAAATGATGGCCAAGTGATAGCAAGAAATCCAGGATCATCTGTTGCAAAACATCTCATGACAAAAAGACACACGGTTGACCCTAATTCGTCTTTCAAACCACTATTACGTAATCAAAATGCTAAACTTTGGTGATTAGTGAAGTACTGCTTATTCGATGGCATTACCCAACCCTGTGCCCACAGAAGTTTTTGATACAAGCAATCCACTTACCGTGGAGTTGACCTTCTACTTCTAAATTTAGTGATCTTTGTAAGCTTTTACACGTTTGTTCACCAAAATTGATTAGTCCCCTGTGCTATATCTGTGCCTGTTTGTTTTAAGTCAGCGACTGAGAAGATTAAACGAAATGTTAACATCTCGCTACATTTGTCTTCTTTCTGTTTTGATGAAATGGATAAAGGGAACTCAATGCTTCGAAAATATATTGCTTATTTTGTTTAATGTTGATTGAATTTGTGTATTGGTCGATAGAAGATGTAAAAAGGGCTCAGTGAACAGTCTTCAGCGTCTGTAATTCCGTTTAGAATATTTTATTCAAACGTTACTTCATTTATTTTTTGCTATCTAAAAAACAGTGTTATCGTTACCTTAACAAGTAGCTGTGGTTGAAGCAGGTACACAGTGTTTTCAAGCCTCTGCAGAGGTGTGTAGCACATCAATACGAGTTCGCATTTCATTTTGGTGCAGATCAATCGAATCGATGGATCACCTTGTTCCACTAGAAAAAGCACATCACACTTCAAGCTACCAATCGCGGTCCTCGAAAAACTATGAATTTAACTGATATGCGGTATTTTCCCTCCTTCGCCCTGTATGCAAATGTGCAAGTGAACACAGTCAAAGAACCAAAATGTCGAACCGAAAATGGATTCTCACTGAGTCAGGTTCTTTCGCTTCTTGGGAGTGTCCCAAAATAATGCTGCTTTCTTTTTAGCGCCACTTATGTTCCAACTAACCGCAACACTTCAAGGTAGATAAAATGGGGGCTTACTTTCTGTGAATCTATTTTGGTTCATTTTTTCTTTTGAAGACTTTCACGAGCGGAACATCAAGAGGAAACAATGAACAACCATCTACCAGGATTGAACCTGTCAACAGTAGTGGATGCACAATGACAGGGAAGAAGGTGAGTGGGACAGGTAGTACCTGTGGCAATGTAAACTGTCCGATCGCGTGGGTCCGATGTTGCTTTTCTGGAGTGGCTGGGAACACCGATCGTGATCTGCAATCGACGTAGTTCTGTTCTGGTTTTACGATAGAAAGAAAACCGGCCCCCTCCTTTTTGTGGTTTTGTGTAGAGGGTGACGGTAGATGTCGGCTGAACTTCCGAACTGTGTAGCACAACCGCTCCCAATTACCACTGTTTCATTCATTCTCATAGAGATAGAGTGCCCAAATACACGTACTCCGCTAATCATACGCACCTTCAGGTGAACGTATATAGTCAGTCCATCAACCGTGCTATTGTTCAAATTTGTTTTCATTGAGCAGAGGTCGGTGCCGAGTTCCACTTTTTTATTTTTGTACACAAAAGGCCTCGCATCACGATGAATGCCTCCATTCTGATCGATCGAATGTGCACATGCAAAAGAGCAACCCTTCGTTCAATACGAAGCTCTAGTAACACTGCTCGAAGTAGACTGGAAAACTGAAGACGTCCATCCGGGTCAGACCACACTCCTGGCATTTCATCGAAAAACCTCGACCAGTTAAGGTGAATGAATGTGTTGAGTAAACTAAAATGTGGTTACCTGATATGAAGTGATTCGTTTGTATCTGTATTGTGACTTCCACGGATCAAACAAAACTTAAATCTCAGAGGAAAACATGGGCCCTATAAAAATCATTGGCTGTTAAATGTTAATATGTTTAACCCGAAGAACACTGGAAAAGAAAAACATCAACAAAAGTACACCAGAAAGTGAGTTTTGCAAGAACCTCCTTGGCGATTTTGACCTTTTTAACCAAAACACAAGCCAAATGTTTCTGTGGGATTGCACTAAACGTTCGGGTGGAAAGGAATAGGCCGCCGTTGTGATCTTGTTACCGGTTGGAGGAAATGAAGTTGAATCACAAAACTAGGAATGTGCGGTATCCGTGAGAATCTTGTGTGAGAGCTTTTTACTGATCTCTATGCTGCAATCCCGTAACACTTTAATAAAACTGGCCACGTAGATGACAGAGACTCGCCTAACTACAGCTAAGTTCCAAAGTGAAGTCTGAAAATCTGCCTTGAGCAAACCGACGGAGAGAACGATGCATAAATGTTTATTTCTAAACAGTCTGAGTTTACGAATTAGAAAGAACATTCGGAGGAATTTTTCAACGAAACCGTGAATGTGCAAAAACCAACGTGAATCAGCACCTCTTATGACACTTGGGTATTTCACAACTGGAACTGCAGATGATAGTAGATTTTATTGTGAGGAAATTATCACGGTAGTCAAATATTGAGAAGGTAAGAATGCATTCACAGCATTCAGATATGTCAAAACGGAAACAAAGATGAGATGAGAAGCTAAGAATATCGAAAACATGCTGAGTAAAATAGGGAAGACTTGTTCGTTGGCGATTGCCTGGCAGAATAATAGGTTATCATCATAATTCAGGACTTTAGCCGAAACATTAGCTATTAAATCACTGATGTCAGCAATAGGGAGGTAAGGAAAAAGGAAACTGTGCACTGATGTGCACCAGATTTTTTCAATGTTTCGGAAACCTCTACTAAACCTGGTAAGCTGATTTCGGTTGCGGAAGTAGTCTTAGGGTCATATGGATGAGGACGAAGGACAATGGAAGTATTCTTGTTTTTGGAAAAGTAGAGATCCAGAAACTAACTCTAAAGTACGGGAGTAACCAAGAAAGGCAATAGAAAGATCTTACAGAGCTGTAAAAATATTAGGCAGCCTAATGGAAAACGTTAGTGATCGCATACAAGGTGTATCTATTCAGCTGGTTTACAAACTGTTACTGGTGATTGGGGACCGCAGCGGATGTGAATCCTCAGCTACGCATAGTGCACTCCGTTAGTTTGAGTCCCGAGGAGGTCGTAGTGATTTGCCGATGACGCTTAGAAAGCACGTGAGTGGAATGTTTGCTAGGAATCGTAGCAGTAGTTACGATAACCAGTCTAAACAGACATCAAAAAGATTCTTGAAAAAACTATATGTACATATGCCTTCCAAAATGTCAGGTATGAGGGTTCCATGGCTAATTTTGGCAGGATGTCACATCCACAATAAAGGAGGCAGCTGAAATGCTAAGAAGTTAATATGCTCAAATGTTCACTGTAATTGTTAAAGTAGGCTTAAGACTACTTTATTCGATAGATCACATTCCACATCCGAGACTTACCACAAACATTTTATTCCCGGAAAGGAGTAGATCATACTGTTGTCTTCTAAATCAGATTCATTTTCAGGGATAGGCACCATGCATCCACAAACCTTTATCTTTCCAGTATGTGAAATAAGGGGACTTTTCTAACGTTTGTTCGACAATACCGTGCTTCCACAAAGAAGAAATCCAGGAATAATTCCACTTATTGGATTTGTCCAGGCAAATAGAGATTCCCACGAGCTTGAATGAAATTTTATTGACTTAATACGCGACAACAATGATACCCGTTGGTGTTTTTCTAATCTTTACTCTCAAATGTCTTGTATCGAGCTGTCAGATATTATACAATTTGCATAATTTATAAAGAGACGAGTAAACGGAGTTATTTAGTTATTATTCAATCTTCAATTACCTGACGTGTGCCACTTTTAAATCTATACTAGTTCTAGGCTATAAACAAAGGTAGTTACCATAGTGCCCAATTTAAATACCGTCCAAATTCTCTCCTTCGTGTATTGTTCAAAGTCATGCAGTCATCTACCGTTGCAGACTTTGTGGCAAGTCATTTGGAAATACAACGCATTAACTCCAGACCAATATGTTTTTCGGCAAAAACGATGATAAAGCACCGATTTTTTTCCTGCCCCCATCGGAAGTTGCAGTTTACGCCGGAGAAGAAGTGAACCTATCAAACCTGAAATTTATCAAACCGTGAAGTACTACTGCAGAAAGTCGACAACTATGTAATCTGGCAACTCGTAGTTGGTTGGATCAACGATGGTCTTCGATAACACACCATGACGGTTCGGCTAAGTGACTCTCTATCTGGTCCGTTGCTCTCGTGGTTTCATAGGAATCCGCATTTGGTATTCATCCTTTCTCGTTTAAATGAGCGTTCCATGAACAATATATTTTGCAGATGACTCCGTGAGGAATATCTGGCACTTCAAAAAGCACTGCGAGTAACCCCACAGCGGTTGATGAAGAATTGCCTTGATTTCACCACATCGAAATATACATACATATCACTAGAAGACAAAAATCAGTTACTATACTTCCTAGGACATTGAAAACTGCCACATGTTTGCTGTGTGAAAAACTTGAGGTCGTCGTTCAAGGAGATCGGACCTGTACAAAGAACTACTTAAGGGTGTCGTTCGGAGCTGTGGGACGTATCGGTCTGCCTAAGCATGTCCCTGGCAAATTTGAGTGAACGCTGTTCCCATTTTTGGTAACAGCGCACATTCGACCACAAAATAAAACCTATCTTTCAAGTTTGAAATGCGATCGCGGGAATTCGGGTCTTCCACAAAGAACGCTATCAAAAATGGTCAAGGGATTGTACTATATGGGGCTTCACTTCCCTCGGAATCGCCGAATAAGACGATTTCTGGTGTTTCAAATACTGTAGAAGCCCAACCATCCAAACGGCCAATGCACACATTGCCTTCCAAAACCCTTCTCAGTGGGAATCCAAAAATATTGGCTAGAACGCTGGTGTCCTTACCTCGTTCTGGAGATGTGCAGTATTTGTAATTTTCTACCATTTCACGTCAAGCAAGTGATTCGTTCAAACGGACACTTGATCGATAGTTGACATGTCTAGCATTTCTCAATCACCAAAGGTATACACAGCAATGAAATGGTGTGATACTTCAAATGTATAGCATTGATGATTTTCCTTTGTCCTGACATCCAGTTTATTCGTACTCAAAAGCTTTTGAGACAATGAAATCAATATTGTATAAACATTTTCCGAAATAAAAACTTCAGTTTGACTTCAATGTGAATTTCCAGCAATTTCGTCATGCCCAGAACCATGTGTGAACTCAAAAATTAGAGAGAAATTTAGAGCTGTTTTAACCATGTTGAGTCTCATCGATATGGCGAATCCCGAGTGAGGATCGAGTCCAAAAAATCACGAAAGCATACTACCCATTTGATCACCGATGGAGGATCAGAAAGGTTTTCACTTCGGTCGTCCATAGTACAAACCATTTTTTCGAGTGTGTTATACCATATCGTGCACAGACAAAATGCAAAACGGTTTGATGAACTGTCCGTTAGTCAAATGGGTAGAATTTTATTTTGTCAAACGAATCTCGGTAGGGAGGGGGTTTACACATTCACCGAATTATGTTGCAGTTAGGGCACAGTAGCACTGGTAACATTCAGCGTCGGCCAAGGCAAAAGTCAAATGATAAAAGGACATTCTCCAATGCGACCTCTCAGCCACACACACGTCACCGACCACCCACATTTAAGAATACAAAACAAAAGTAAACTGCGTCATCTATCGCTCGACATCTTTGGATGACGAATTCCCTGTCCAAACCCCTCGTATGACGATTATTTGAATCAGTTGACCAAACCACATAGCTCGCCCGCTTTTACCTTCTCAACTGACCTCACCCAAGGGTAGTGATACACGCGCCGACAGTATGCCTATACTGTATTTGATCTCTTTCCTATACCACTGTGGCACTGGACTAATCAATATGAACACGATAAAACATTATATCTTACGTGATAATCCAAATGATCTTGCCACAGCTCTGTGCGGATTTCAGCTCGGCAGAGATTTCATAAATCCTCAGGTTCTGATTGATGGAAAACTACCTGTTCTTTCTGAACTATAACATTAGGTGATAAGCAGCATCGTAAACTAAATCTGCGCTTATCCGATATAAATCACTCATATTTATGACACCAAGTATCATCCAACAAGTAATTCACCGAAATTGTTTGATCAAATGGATTTATTCCGTATGGGACTATGCATAACTGGTTTGGATCTCGGGAACTTGGAGAACCTTTTGAAAATTATTTACTAAAACTGAGTGTGATTGCATCAGCTGTCCATATTGGTGCCTATTTCATTATGCATGCTGTAACGGTGACGGTGGCAGGGTAGAAAAGTAATCAATGAATGAATGACCAGACCAGGCCTTAATGGTACGACACTGAAGACATAATCACTAGGTTTATATAGATACTTAATCTAAGCGCACGGTCTGAGTAGACAGTAAAAACTGGCAGCAAATAGGTTACATAACGACATGTTTCGATGAATAAATTTATATTATAATGAAGGAACTTACGACCAAGGTGACAACTTTGGGTGGTTAAATGGCGAAAGTTGCATGATTGTAAATTGAAGTGGTGTAGAAAAACATAGGCAAATAGAAAACACTATGGTATTTAACCAATATTATTCATACTGTCCTATGGATGTCAAATACAATTAGTACAACAGATGTATCTTGTACAAAGGTAACAAAATGAACAAAATTACGGGTAATATGCTGCGTGTGGCGTAAGTGACCAAACGACCTTCAGATATTCGCATTCACCAACTGCCTATTTTTAGGTAGTCAGTTCGTATGAATTTCATCGTTGTTGTATACATGCAGTCTTAGTACATGAACCTTGGTTTTAATATATAGGCCTGTAGAATTTACTGTTGAACATAATGGAATTGAATTGAGATCATCGAAGGACCCAATAAAACCTTAGTGATTTCTCAGGTATCTACTACATGTCAATCTAAATTAATACCAGAACAACCGCGTGTTTAAATCTTCTATTACTGTCACACATTAATTAATGAGTTAATTAATCGTTTGCATTCCCCGACATGGGATGTTTTAAATAACGCCTACACTTTTCTCTTTTCTAACGAAACAACGCAATACTTCTGTTGTGATGGGCAACTTAGGTGTAAATAATCACACCAACACCAACTATACAAAATGTTTCAACGAAGTCGTGTAATGACGGACTTGTGGAGTCTGCATTGTGATATCGAGACACCACTGCAAAACGCAAACAGAGTTATCTTCGGGTTACAGTACTGTAGTATATTCCGATGAAAATTAGGCAGCAACTAATCTGTGATTCCAACTTCGGGTTTTAAACCGTTACTACCTGGTAAAAATCGGACTTTGTTGCCATTTTTCACAAATGAAACCGCATTGTCATCATCGAATATCCGAACGTATTCCGAGTGGTTTAAGACAACTATTGAGAAATTCCAAATTGTTAATTCAATGGTTGGACAAAAACATATCCAAATCCCCGATTACGAATTAGGATCAGACTGCAAACAATATTTCAATACCTCCTGAGGATAGAACTTGATTGCAGACATCTGCGAACAACACCTCTAACTCCGAGAACAGACTAATACAAAGATCAACATAATGTCGATCACAAATGTTACCGGGTTCAGCTTTGCTCAGAGCGGGAGAAAAATAACCGCCCTTGGAAGTTCATTAACATTTAACTAGTTGCGTGAGCGATGCCAAGGAAACTGGTTTAGATTACAATTCCTTAGCATTAACAGCGCTTACATGCATACAGGGTGTTACGTGCGTTACATGGAGCGTACCTGTCATTTCGTCACTACCGTGATACTCATCACACTTCATTTGTCAGGGGTTCCGTTCAGAGGACATATATTGACCAAGTTCCATTGGTCATGCTTAGAATTCAATTGATAGAAGACACTCCGGACTAATTCCTACGGTGCTTGTCCAAAAGCTAACAGAACCATTTATTTTTATGCTGCGGTTTCTTCTAGGTCAAATGCAACAGAGTCCGAGATATACCAAAGAAAAACGAAATGGTCTAAAATCCGCAACATTTAAAACTAGTGAGGGGGGGTTCGTGTTGCGACCACAATCAAAAGAAAAAAGTCCGAAGAAAACTCTTTGATACCTTACCTGGACAATTGATACAAAATGCACCAGACCTCATCCGACTCCGGCATGTCACAAACCAGGAAAGAATTGTAGACCAATAGTGCACGGCGATTAGTTAAACAACAAAAGTTTTACAGAAAAGAGGTTAAATTTATGACTCGTCTTTATTACGGGGAACGTAATTACCCCTGCAACGTTTCGCATCACCGGACTTCAGAGGTATGGCGGGNTTTTTATCACCACATCCGACTGCCGGGTCAAAAATTATCTTTGAGTGAGAATTTAGATATGGCAGTAGTCATGTAGCTATTATGATACAGGTGCTTTATAACGCCAGAATTTTTTTTATGGATGCCAAGTTTAATGAAAAGAAGCAATGAGAACCGAATAGGCACAGAGACTTAATTTTCCTTAAGGAACTCGATAGCATTGACTTCGGTTCGCAAACTGCTCACAGTGGCTTAAAATAACGGGGGCACATGGAGAAAAATAAGCGGCCTATCGATAAATGTGACTGCTTGCGTCATGCTCACCTGATCAATGCGTACCAGTAACAGTAAATCAAACCTATCGGTGATCACCAATTTATTATTGCCCAGTAATAAGCCCATAATTGAGTACCTTGGTTTCAATAGCCGAATGACAATTTCGTCGGACCGTGATTTACATCCCATCCATAAAGTTGAAAACCGGGAGAAGATGGCTGAATGAATTCAATGTATTATTAACATTTTCGCTCAGTGCATTTTTCTAACTTGTAGATTTTATTCACTAGTTAAAAACCCGAAATTCAAAAGACTTGGCACAAGCAACTGAAATCTATATTTTGATTAATTTCCTTCGAGTAATGGAAATTTCTAACAACCAAATGGCCAATTAACATTTGCAAATTTTGAAATTCATGATAAACTGAAGTCGATTTAAGGTGAGCAATATTAAGCAAATAGAGAAAAGAATAAAAACGATAGTTTGTTATGGAATTGATTGAGTTTACAGGTCGCAAATAAAAATACGGGTGCGTTTGCATGTTGAATGACTAGTGCAATGTTCATTTTGTGCTGTCCTCGTAGAGTTCACTTTAGGCTGGGTGGCAGGGTGAATAACTCGTGTTTAAATTTAAAACAACGTGAATGAAACCCACCTTGTGAAAAACGGAAACTCGCGTTTGAAACTTAGAAAAAAATTATTAAACATATTAATTCAACTATAAAAACATTGTATGGGATTACAAAGAGCGATAAAACATGGATCAGAACAATTTGATTTGAAAAGAAATACTACATGTTAAATCAAAAAAATCTTGCAGATTAAAGGTGAGTATTGAACGCGGCTAACTTGTGCATCCTTTATGTTTTCGGTAACCACAAAATGTTTGGCAACGGCAGTGAACAAAGAGAAAGAAAAGTTAACCGTCGTAAAAACGGGTTTTCACTAACCGACAGTTCACGCATAGCCGCCTCATTTTGAATCAGCTGAGACGGTTTGAAAGCTTGACCTGTTTTTTACCTGTCCAGTTACCGGTAAACTGCATTTAAGCGAAAGGTCAGCTGCATCATTGTGCCTCACAGACCTGCCGTGTACTTTGGTACCCGGAGCCAGAGTTAATCTACCTTGCAATGCATCAGGCCAAATACAAATCAGAAACTACAATGACAAGCCCATCGGTCGGGATTGAGTCAAAAACGATAGGTTCTGGAAAAATGACAAAACTGAGTGTTTTTATTTGTTTGCGAAGTTAGCTTGCGTATCTCGAATACACTTATTTTGTAAAGTTCTACTCACGTTGGTGAGTAGGTTGCGTACACCAAGAAGCGACTGTTGGATTCCCACGTCATACACAAGTGAATTAAAGTATACACTGTTGCAAATACGGAAGAGACAAGCAGATTGCCACGATACAGATCATCGATGAAGAGACAATTACAAAAATACTGAACAATTGTTAAACAATAAATGTTTTGTTCTGCGTATTATTATTTACCCCTATCACAAGTGGTTGTTCAATGAAATAAACTTCCTCGTCCCGGACTGTCCCATGGAATCACAACACTTGTCCAAGTTTGCTCGTTCGTTTATGAGGTGGCATTTTTATGGCTTCTTAGATTAGAAGAAGCTGGCGCCCAAAAGGGTAAACAGTCCAGAGCTTTTATATATTTTTTTCATGCAAATGAGTTCAGTGAAACTCGATGACTTATGGACATGGGTAAAGCGTCCCTTTTATCCCCATGATGCAACAACAGGGAGAACGTGTCCCATACAGTTGGAAACCTAGGAAATTGTTCACCATTTAGTTGGTATCCACAGACTTTAGTAAGCACCCACCCCTCCTCCACCTAACTTACCTATCCCACTAAGTATAAACGGTTTCCCCGTCATCTTGCGCAACCGACAACTATCTGCCGTCACCAGGAGTTTGTGGTAGAACAGCTACACTTGGTGAACACCTCAACTCATCCCGTAATTTGTCAAACGGTATGTTCGTGCATGCTTGAAACCAACATCGAGATTGAAAGAGGAAAAAGAGACATTTGTTTATTCACTGACTGGTCTGATGAGACACACCACAGTCGACGAGTGATGCTGGTTTACGTTGCGCATTTCGGCCCCGTCAAAAAATTCATCTGTCAACCCATAACGTGTCGATCGCATCGGGGTTCAGCCTGGTAAACGAGCGGCCAAAAACAGATCTTAATTTTATTTGCACCGGGCTCTTATGTCAGAGCTCCAAAGACATCAATACAATTTACAGCTTAATAACAAGGATCAGTTGTTTGTGGTTTGTTCTGTTTTTGTAAAACAACAGAATCGGAAAGATGAAAGGATTTAGAAATTTGCACAAAAATACGTTCATTTCTGAAATGGTTCAGAGCAATGATCGCCACCAACACGCATTCATTTACTTTAACCAAATACTTCCGTATACTGTAGACCTAATATAAATATATAAATGTTGTTTGCATGAAATAAACCAATCACTTTGCCCATCGAACAAATATGTGCGGAGTAAGCTTGCGTTTTGAGTGTGAGATCCTCATACTATTTCAGGCAATGATTGTTTGCAGCCGAATGAATTGGTTATAAAAGAGGACTGCTCTCTTTTCCATGCATCACCCGTGTGACCGATTTATTGGAATAATGCCTGAAAATTCAGGATGTGATCAACAGAAGACAGTTTCTGAATTCAGATCTATCTCATGACCGCATGAATAAAAGGATCATATGAAAAACAGTTTGATCGTGTCAAATGAAAAAAAGTATCCTTCGAACGACGCAGCTACAATCAGATTTAGCGCCATCAAGAAATTTCAATGCGCACTAATGTTGAAATATGATGAGGCTCAAGCACAATGAAGACAAATACTGTTCGCATTCCAGCTACCCTATGAAATGAATACCACGGGAAGTTGTTCACATGTTTGAGGAAAACTGAAACAGCGTGGGATAAAAAAAAAAAAAAATATTCTAACTCCGTTTCTCTGCATTCGACTTCATTCTTCCATGGATACTGATCGAGGAAAAATAAATCTTTGAACTACTCAGCTTCAGTAGTTCTCTGCTGATATTGGGTGATAAATCATTGAGCGCTATCGATTCTCAAAGATGTCCTTTGAACCTTATGCGATTAAGTCCAAAGTCCTCAATTTCCTATACATCTTTTGCTTCTACAACACAGATAGTAGAAATTGCTGATGCTGTCGTACTCTGCTAGTCCGTGGCTTCTACATTCGAGTTTGGTTTCTGCAAAAAATCATCCTTTCTTTCACTCACTTTTTTCTTTTGTATACTTGATCGAAGCTTAAACCAGATCAGCTAATGGTGAATCGCAGCGAATTCCGTAAAGTGATTGTGAGCAGTAATCAGCTTTAGTCAGCTTAGGTTCGCAAGTTGTTTGAAAATCTGTTACACTTATTATTTCAAATTCGAAACCTCAGACAATTTCACATAAAGTAATCTCTGCTTTTGTCTATCATCGGTCATCTTCTATCATAATTTAGTAAGCCTTCGGTATTTTTACTGGCTCATATAGACAGAATTTTCAAGTTCTAGGCAGCAAACCGATCATTAGGTTACAGTATTAATTGTTAGCTGGTTAATTGGTAAACATTGTGGTTATCACACAGAGCATTATGCTCACTTTCCATAAACGATTCATCCGGAACTAACTACGATCCACATACTCAATTTGTATGCTGCAATTTCAACTCCTTTAACTGCCCTGAATTTTGACTTATTTCATTTGGCAAACATTTTCGAATTATCTATTCGACAAGCATACTTATTGATGCGCAGTAGGTAGAAGGTGGCCTTCGTCTTGCACTTTGACCATGAATTATTTCTTGTTAACTTTGTAACTAAACAGATTTTATTGGTTAATGTGTTGCATTCACCATGACTGTGTAAATCACTTCAACCCAGAATCGAAATAACCGGCTAGCATGAACAATAATGTAGTACTAACAAACCTGGCTACTGTTTCAAACAACAAGCTACTCAAACTTTCTTTGATTCGGCCGTTCATACGAATTTGTTGTTCTTCAAAAAGACTACCTGCAATTGGTCTTAGTAGGTGGTGATACTTTTTACAAGGCCACTTATTAAATAGCTGTACTTTTCATGAAATTGGGTGGTGTTTGCATAACCTGAGGACGATGTATTAGAGTGGTGAATCCATATCCACCATTTGTGATTATGTTACTGTACAGAGAAATTTTTATCAGTCTACTGAGAATGGAGAATAAACAAACTTCTAAGATCCAGAGGATCTTTTAAAATGTATTATTCATGAATATAGAAAAGACAGAAGCCTTGATGAAATTATGAAGTATAACGGACCATAGAGAAGCACCAATTCATGCTCTCTGTATCTATAGAAATTCCTCGCGGACAACACAAAAGTTCTTGATCAGAATAACCTTGTCCCTGAAATGTATGTTAAATCAATGAAACTCATATATACAATGAGTAGTATACACATATACCCTATAGCAACACGATTTCAAAATAGACTGCATTACATTCAGCCCCAGACTTCATGGGAACCCGTATTAGAAGTTCTGTTACATTCTCGACGCAATATTGATTCACTACGTCAATCACATTCACCAGGCTGTCCCCAGATAGTCTCACCGCTATCTGCGTTGCAGTTAGCGCATAGACGGACATACGCGTACCCCGATTGGAGGGAGACTTTGTTCAAATCCTCTTTCGCGCCAGAAGTTGGTTCGCGTTACACTGAAATTGATGCTAATGGCCTGTAAATTTCAACTATTTGTTATCTGCAGTAGAGAGTAGTAATTCGAATTGGATCGTTCGATAATCTGACTATTTCGTGTAAAATATCTTGGTATATTTGTGTATTGTCAAGCCAAAATATCCTCACTTAAATCTTAGAAAGCAACTTCGAGGTGAAGCAAACTCTAAGAATCCTTGTGATCATTCCGTGGTAGTGTTTGTGTAACATGGTTCTAATCTGTGCAGAGTCGACCTCAAGGCCGATTTTGAGTGATTGTGTAATAACAGTATGTGATTGACGAGAATGTACCAGTCACGCAGGTTCGATGAGCGGTTGGAACCGCGAACCAGTAATGTGGCTCTGGGAAATACAGTTTGAATCGGCGACAAAAGTTTAAACATTAGTTATGAATATTGTGCAGATGAAATCAGAGGTAGCACAAAACAGAGGGACTGGGTACCAATGCAATGATTTGCCTTTAACAGGATAAGCTCAAGCTCACTACATGAACTCTCATGATCAGTGGTATAGCTCAAAGACACTATAGGGTTTTGCTTGACTAGCGCTCGTTGCTACAAAATATACCATGGAAGACCATAGACTGCGGTGAAACGGCGGTGAATAAGGTCCCTGTTCATGTTCTGCTCTATGGCGTTCCGAAGAGACGAGTGAACTGCAACTGAACCCTACGGTTCATCAAATTATCTTTTCTAGCACATCTGATTCGGCTGTAAAACCGGTACAATAGACAACCCGATTTTGTAATTCGGCATGGCAATTGGCAACTGTGATGGGTCACTGATTGAACGATTGGTTTAAGCTATGATCACTTCATTCTCAATAAATGACCTTGAAAAAATAAGAGCATCCAAGTAAGCCACCGCATGGCATTACAGCCCATGGTGCTATAGAATAGGCTTACTGATAACAGAGAAATCCGGTAATGATGGCTTTCGTGAGATCAGTATCGGCACAAATGCGATAGCCAGACCCGATCATATGTCCCGATCACCCTGTGACACGATATCCGAAGCGGAATCAGCTAAAACCCAGAGATGAACAGATTGAACAGAAAAAAGCAGATTACCACATATGGTCCAAGATGCCGCGAGTCTTGCAGGGAAGATGAAGATGGTGCTCTTATTTGACGTTCAGGTGCCAACGGGAAAAAGAACACTTGAAACAGCCCTTGAATATCATAAAATAAGAAACGCATGGCTCTAAAATTCTCACCCATAAATTGCTTTCATTCCGAATTGAAACTCATTTATTTTGGAAAAAACGTATGGAATTTATTCTAGTTTAGCGACGAAAAAAATGTTAGTTTAGATGAACCCAATGCGTGGTATGATTAGTGGAAAGAGAGACACTTCAGTACGCCGGTTGGCGATGGAAACCCCGTGATGGTACGCGGTGCCTCCTCAAACAACAAATCGTGAATTGCCACAGACTTCTCAAACTGTGACGTAATCCATGCTTAAGCCAACAGCCAGAATCCTCTAACCTTGACCAGCATTCCTTTAGCCACAAACCCGCAACAATTCTTTAGACACGACTCTTCTCCCCCTATTCCGCTTTTTAACCTTTCTCCTAACAGTCTCACAAGCTTTATTCACTGTTTTGCATTCACATGTGAACTTTGTTCATGAGATTTCCATAAGATAATATATCGTCAGAAGCCTCCCGTCCAACAAAGGACCCAACTTGAACATAATAGCATGTTCATCTGTCGCTGGTATCGTTAAATATGAATGTCATCCAAAGATCAGTTGGCGTGTTTTCAATGGATTCCCATCAAGCTGCTCTACACTAATCGCTGCTGAGCAACCGGGTGTCCCAGCAGTTTTTATCTTTGACAATGCGCCCGTTCATCGGAGAGCTTTGGATGCGCAATTAAATGCCAACCACCATGTCCGATTTCTCCCACCATATAGTCCCTTTTTCAATCCATTGGAAGAGGTCTTCAGTAAAT
>UZAN01041115.1:50770-63661 GCA_900618425.1 Echinostoma caproni
AGAAAAGACTAAGATCTTCGATAACACAGCATTTGTTCGAACAAAAACATTGTGTCACCCCACCCCACGCATTTCAGGTCATCTACAACACAACAAACACAAAGTTACTGAAACTTCAGATCAACTGATCTCAGCTGCATTTCGAATTTATCAATTTATCAATGGTGCCATACGAAAATTGCACCTAATCCACCTTGACTGCCCTGGATATTGGATGTCTACAGCTTTTCTCAGCTGCGGCCGAATTTGTTTGAATAAACAACGGACAATGAGAACTGTAATGACGAGATTTTACGAGACACCTAAGGTAAACGAAGAGGAAATATCACTGAGACCGACATGAGATATATGATTTCGCCAAACGATCGGAGAATTTATCGTAACCCGTTCGAATAGAGAAAATACAGCGCGAAGTAAAAGAAAGAGAAAGAAAAGAAAGAAACTTTGCTAAGTAAATTTGGCCGCTCGAATCATGCTCCGACTGGATGCTATGTCACCATTCACCAATGTTCCCTGAGTTGAAAAAATCGAATATCTCTACAGCTATGCAACAAGCTTGAATGTGCAGCTCGGTCTTCCTTCATATACCTAAACCATCCGGTTTTGTTCGCAAATACAAAGTCCCGTCTAAGTTTACCGATGAAACCTATCAGTAAAATATATCGTCATGGGGTCCTCGCTTGAACCGCTTTTCGCAGAATTGTTTATAGCAAAACGGAAAAAGAATTCACCCACCCATAGAAGAATTTGTGCCATACCCGTCATAAATGGATGACCTTAGCGAACCATTAAGAAAGTTCAATGCTGCCCATCAAAACATGAGATTCACTTCGGAAATGGAAAATAACAACAAGGTGATGTGTTTAGATATCTATCTTATACGTAAACTAGGTGCCTCGGTTCGCTGTTCTGTTTATACAAGTACAATGTGGAAAGAACGCTACATCCGTTTTCGCAACTGAATGCTCGGAATTGGGTTCGATACTTATCTGAATGGACAAGGAACGTTCATAGACGGGATATAATAGAGAAAATCCGGTCCATAAGATCCATTTTCGCACGGAATTGATATCCGGAAGAATGAAATAGTAAACTGATTCAGTGAAGTAGGCTATTTAAAAAAAGGACAGGTTAGCCAGGATTCGGTACGGATTTCTTCACCGGTCAAAGATGATGAAGTCAGAAAAGGGGATTCTTCATCGCTATCCAAACATCCTTGTACACGGTAAAGCTTCACGTGATCACATTCCGGTCAATCGTGTTTGCATTTAAAGGAAGAATTGTTTACCTCTGTCAGTCTACTCTGTGTATACTCAGTTAATTGCTACTGGTGCATGATGTATAAGTAAAATATGGCAAGGTGATTGTCCGGATAGAGTTGCTATCGATGTGGCCTCGTAGCTCAGCTGGTAGGGCGTGCGCTGTACGAGAAGCGTGGGCGACGTCCACGGGTGGTTTCTACCCCCACCGAAATTACTGAACTTCTCACAATCGCCATACAAAAGTCAAATCTGCCAAATATCCACTTTTACGTATGTCTGGAACAGATTACACTGTAAAAATGACCGAGGTGATTCGCCCTTATATGGGGTTCATCGAAGCTCGTCAAAGCAGATTCACCGTCGAATGCTAGCCAATGAAAGCGGGGTGAATTTATTTGCACAACCCTCCTTTAAGTACAACAAAACAATTTTTACCTGCACTCAAACTTCCTGGTCCACCGAACCCATATCTTCAACTATCTCGATGGTGGGATGACTGAATTATACAACCATGTAATCTCTATTTGAACCGACTATCATTCACACTCCATTTTCGAGCACGATCCTTATTTCATTCAGGGGACTCTTAGACCTGACTTTCGCTGTACTTACAGCTCATCAGTAATGCTTATTCACCGTTAGAATCAGTATCGTTTATCCCACTCCAAAGTTCGTGAGTGATTTGGAGTTAAATGTGAAACTCGGTGATGATAGCAAATCTCATGTTCAGTCTGAAGATGAAATTATCGTGTAATGTGAACGTTTCTTCCAGAGAACAATTTTTGCCTGGATAAGTCATGTATATCAGGCTGTTTGGTATGACCAGGCATCACTGAAAACAGGCTTTTTTGCTAACCTGTTTTATTGTTAATGCGCTCTAATAAGACATGAGACAAATAAATTTTAAAATTCACCAAAATTACGTATTTCAAATCAAACGTGCTGTTCTAATAGATTTTTTCTGCATCTTTACAATCAAAATAATGGGCTCAATTTGAAACTGCTTGAGGCACCTCCTACAAGTCGATGTATCGCTTAGCAACCGATTCAAATTCAATTTTTTATTATGGGTAGATTATAAAGCTGAATCCAATTGGATCTGTAAACACTGGGTTTGGTTGGTAGCACAGATAAATAGCAAGTTATGACGTTCACTCATGGGTGTTGAACAGTTAGGTGTTTCCAAGCTTAATCCAGTCGTGACTTGAATAAGTCAATGGCTAGTGCACAAACAACTTGAAGTGGAAGAGAGTTTTAGGTATTACAAACTCTGAGGTTCAAAGAATGACGCCTATAGTCTAGCCGACTATTTTGGAGTAAAAATTTAAATGGATGTCCTCGGAGGTGACCATTCCTGGATAGTGTTAGTAGAGTACTACAGGGGTAGTTAGATTGATGTGGTATTTTATATACGAGGATCATGTCTCCTCGTATTCGACGGTATTCAGACAAATAGAGTCCAAGAATTCGCAGCCTTTCACCGTAAGTCTTAGATTGTGACCCACAACTTCTGTATATATCCCTTAGATTGGCTACTTCACTTTTCACTATTTGAAATGACTTTCCGCGACAGATCTAAAGTCAGAAAAGCTGCATGCAACCTCCATGTAGCGAATAGAGACAAAAGAGCATTGTTTAAATGAATACGCGGCTACTGACTACCTGCGGTGATGCTCGATGACGAGGTGGGATATCATATGACAGATGATATTTTAACAATCAAAGGCCACAAAAATCTTTAGGCGTGTGGGAATCTGGCTCCTAAAATTATAAAACAATTGGCATCACTCGGTCACCCTACAGGTTGTACTTGGCTATGCAAAGGTTAGGAACATACCCTTGAAAAGTATCAAGTGGTACTGGGGATATACCTTTGTTCCACAAAATACAAGGTCCGTAATGAATTCTTCCTTAAAACTATCTTCTCCTAAAGCAGGAGAAGTCAGTTAAGAGTAAGTTTATTATATTCACTCTATCCCTATCTCTGAGTTTTGTTCCATCTCATAAACCCCCTCCCTCCGCTAAATTTCCTTTCATAGCCATCCCGATTGCGTCTAAGTGCTGGCTTGATGAAAAACGGGGAAATGGAGTGCAACCCAGTTATGTGTAAAAATCTCGTGTTCGAACTCAACCGAGTTACACCGTTTTGGGCAGAAAATACGAACAATCAATTCCGTTACTTTCGGTTGACTGGTATGACAAACACTTCATGGACAGATGCATGAGTGTGCAAAGCAACGGTGTCTTGCATGTAACAGATTTCGTGTTTGATTGCTTTTATCGCCCCGCTGGTACAAGCAAGACAGATCACATCTGAATAAAGTGAACCAGTTATTTCACATCTGGTCTTACAGTGCATGTATGTCATTCTCTATTCATGTGTACCTTTTACGATCCCAGTTTACTTGAGGGAACGCAAACATTTTGACCATTATTGTCTGCCTTTATAGGATGGTGGATTAGTGGGTGCATGCTGTCGAATTACAGGGTGCATTATGGCATAAATTCAACTAATGACCCTTTGTTAGCTAGATGGATAAGTACAAAAATGATTTAGCTACACATAGGTCCACTTAAACCACAGCAAACAAACTAGCAGAAACTATTCTATGGAACCGTTTTGGTTCGTATCGATTCAGGCAAACACAAATACCTCAGTGTTTCACATCTGTACATGTCTGGGTTCGGAAGCAACAATTAAAGCACAAATGCACAGAGGGATCATCAATGTTGGTTTGGTATTGCCTGCCATTATTTAGTGGTGTATTTTATGGGACAACTTGAACTTTTTCTGTCATCCTTCCAGTGCTTTGGTACTTGACACTCAGCTCCTACATGTAGTTCTAACACACTGCCACCCAACAGGTAGTGGTCATACCCCGACAAAAGTTTCCAAAGGCGAACTAAACAAAAGTAGGGGAACTTAGAGACATTTAAGAGCGTTACAGAGAAGCACATTAAATTATCGCTTTGAGCTGTACAAAGGAGAGAAGTACTCTGTCGAATGTCTAAATAGAAAAGAGTACGCAGCTTCTTANACAGCATTAGGGCGATTTTCCGGGGGTACCTGGGAGACAGCATACAGGATTGTTAAACGCAGCCATCTCACTCACTGTACCCTCACCTTAGTCAACGTAATTCTACATCTAGCATTCGCTCCAAGTATAAGCATACAACAGCACGCACCACAACATACAAGTGTTTTGTAATACCGTACTTGGCACGGTTTCTTACTAAAGCCGATCTTGTTATTGGGACCCTTAATATTTTTGCTAAATTTCCCTTATTTGCTTGTGTATGCAGCCTATCATCATCCTTTTTTACTATGCAATTTCCAAAGAAGAGCGATTGTGTAGTAGCTGAAGGTTCATCTCCAATGGGATGAATTAAAGCCGCTTCTTGATATGACTTGACTTGAATTCAAGTTTTCCTTGCTCTGTGCACGACAAAAGTATCGTACGTTCCCCACAGGTCTTGTTAATTTCGCTCTATTGAACAGAAATGAATCCTTTGAACGTTCAACATGCATCACGCAACCATATGCTTGCTAGATAAGAAATATCTTTATCTAAACCATCTGCGTACTGCGAACTTCAGAAAGTGTCCACTGAGAGCACAATGCGAGATGTTTATCCGCACAACCCACAGTCGTGTGTGTCAGTGCAGTTCCCGTTTGGATAATCTATTAACTTGCACTTCTACGTACCTGCTTTTTTGCTGTATAGTTTTACCCATTCAGTCAAACAATAAAGCTAAGTGTGAGATAAAATAAAAGGTTGCGAGGCGCTTTAACATACAGATACAGAAAGCGAGGAACTGCGCTGTGTCTATAAATGTAAGGGTGTACAGGGAAAGGTTTACGACAGTCGGCCACAAAACACACGGTCTCTAGTCATTGGTTGGACTGATCCAGTAATTACTAACTGGAAAGTCTAACCAATCCCTTCCTCATTCTTGCTTTCCTCCTTTACCTTCAATCTTCTAGTTAGCGAAAGTTGAAATTGAGTATAGATTTGAGCATACATTGAGAGAAATTGATCAGAGCAACACTTGAACCAAAGTCACGGAGAACGTCTCTGCAGCTAACCCGAATCATCTTGTAGCAGTGTAACACCGTTTCCTTGTTGTTTGTCTATTACGTTTGTGAATTGGGCACGCGTTTATTTGGCCGCACACGCTTATACGTTTATATGCTGCACAAATACAATTATAATTCACAATGCCCCAACTGTGTGGAGACTAACTTCCCAAACCAGATTCATACTCACCTTTCGAACAGGAAGTCCAGGAGTTGTTCACTTACGATTTGGTCTCTTAGTTGCATGTGGGAAATTGAATGAATCACACCTGGGATCTCAGCCAGATACACAAGTGTCAAAACATAAGCCAAACTGTGTGACCCACTTAAACTCACGTTGGACAGCCTGGCTATGATTGTTCTGTGAACATGTGTGTGGGGGGTGGGTGGAGGGGGAGAGGATAAGTGTGATAGGCTGGGATAATATATAAATGATGGTAAGGGACAAAAAGAAGGTATATTGCGGTATTAAATGGTGATCGAACACCAGGAAGGGCATGAGGATAAGGAGGAAGGAAACGATAAACGGTGTAAAATGATATAACCCAACTTTATCTTAGGTTCTTAATCAATGCGGCAATTACATCTTCCAACGAGATATTACGGACTCCTTCACAATTATGTCTAACCTGAGCCTTATGAGCTCAAGACAGAACGCCAAAGAAGAGCAACCTCGTTGGGTTAGACAAATGATTCAGGTTTGACCCAGTTTAACTAAACGGCCACGGTTGATCGAATTCTTTGCTCACCAAGAAAAAACGGAGTCTCTGGGAATGTACACGAACTAGAAATCCATNAATCATAGGACTTTGAACAATGAGCTATCGAATCGCCCACCGTGCATCGGGAGGGAAGGTTAGCTGCACACAATATCCCAAATGAAATCGAACAAACGTCCCGAAGAACCCCAGTATTGTTTCTTGTTTCACGCGGCCAAGGGTTCTCTATGGCATCAAAAGCTCTTCCACACTCCTGGCAGACATTTACTGCCATGTTTGCAGAACCTTAAGTCTTTGGGTGACGTAAGTCCTGAATTGAATTTTGTTGCGAATACGACCGCTCTCGACACAGTGAAGTAGTATTTTATAGCTGGATNAGCTGGATACTGTGGGCCAATCATAAGCATCGAACGACTACAGCTATTTATGGACAGTAGCCATAATTTAGAGCTCCGTTATTCTTTTTTTCAAGAGGCCTGCATGCTTATCTAAGAAATCGACGTGTATCCGTAATTTTAGCACATAAGAAACTGTAACAGTGCTGCTCCCAACTTCCATCGTCATGTCATTGCGAATAACGCGAATAGTAAGGGTCCGATTCCGCTCGAACCGAAAATCACCGATGACCTTCCCCCTGAGGTTAGATGCTTAGTGTTTCCACTCTTTTTCGCGCTCCCAGTTTTTATCGGATAAGGCTAGGCTGAATTTCAATCCCTCCCTTCTGATCAAAGTTGGTCACAGCTTGGCGTTAACTTTTAGTACTCGAATGTTACCGCTTTATAAAAGGTTTAACCGGATAATGACTTACCCCTTTCCAGATCCGTGAACCCAAGTTATATCTCGTCCAGGACGAAATGTTTCATCTTTTCCTTACCAATGTGCGATATTTATACATATATCAATTGATACTGTTCCTTCGTCGATTCCTCTGGGTTGTCTGTAAGAACCGTAAAACAAGACGTTGTGGTTCAGATATGAAAACCGATGAATCGATTACTCGACACGAAGCCTTATTTGATGAATAATAGCTTTGGCAATCCAAGTTGTCCGAATATCATTTCAAAATGTCTGAACAGCATTCCAGGCTCATTTTAAGGTGCCGCAGCCTGGCTTCAAACTGTCACGTTGACCTCATCCGCGCCCACAAGCCCATCTACTGTTCANGGGGGGGGAGGGGGGGGACGATGGTGAGGCATGCCTCAGTCACGTGCATACTCCGATCCCATGAGATACCTTGCCCGTGTAAGCATCTGCTTGTATATGTGTGCGTGTGTTCATCTCCTTCTCCCTGAAAAGTCATATCGGGCCGTGCTCTGCTGGCACCAATGATTCATGCGCGATCAGCGCTTGAGCCATTGCTTAACTCCGTAGCGTGATGTTGCAATAGGATGCATAAGCTACACCTCATATAGCGGCACTGGAGCACCAATCGACTATGTTAGACCGATGAACGCATCAGTGTTGACCACATTCACATCCAGTTTGTTCAACACTTGCAGAACACATTCCATCTCTGTGATACCACCACGGAAGCACTTTCAAGCACTGAACAATCAAAATGATCATGTTGGCCATATATCCGGAACAGAATCAAACCAACTGCAATTGAAATAACGTAACGAGGGCTATCGAAATATACCATACATTTTACGATAGTTAGACATTTTAAGTTCACAAACTTAAATGCCTTTCAAAACTGCACTTTTCCGAATATGAAGTCTGATTTTGATATTCAAATACATATACATATACGACTCTGAGACAGTTCAAAATGATACTCAAACATGTAGAAAGGTTACTCAGACTTCTTGGAATGATATCCGGAAAATTGGAATTACATAAGTTAAAAATAATATTTCCGTAGTTGCATACTTGAAATTCGCTATTACTTTTCCTCGACGATCAAATGCACACTGTGATTCCTATGAGCCTTTTTGACTACCAATGTCAATCAAGTACCGAATTACATTTTCAAATCCACCCGAAGAATGAATTTCTGCACAAAGTCAATCACAGTGGCTATGCGTCAGTCACCGTCTTTATTTGACACTTGCTGGAATATCTTGTTTTTAAACGTGTTCGATGAATTGGATGTGTGGGTACCAAAACGTTCGACATCTCTGCACTGGAACATTCAAACTAACCGTTTCCGGTAGCACTGACTTTGGATGACGGTAAAATTAACACGATATTATCAGTTCCAGTTTCATCCATATCATTTAACTTGATACAAACACACAGTGGCTTGAAGTAAATTAATCACCCTTCCTAATGGAAATTGAGTTGGGCCATTCATTCTTTGGTTTTCATTCCTTGCACATACCAGATGAGGTCTATCTTCGTACCTATCATCCACAAAACAGGAACTCCCGATAGAACCACGATGTTGATCAAAGACCATTTGTTTCGATTTTTTATGAACTCGAGGTCATTGATCCTAGACTGAATGTCGATCGCTTGGAACTACATGAACCCGATTGATTGTTAAATACATTATTATTATTATTGCGCTACTTACTTTTCATTTGAGAAATGCGCGTTTGTGTAGTCCAATTTAGAAAATGAAGTACGATCGATCAAAGCTACCTTTGAAAATGCAAAAGAAATGGATAAAATGGATGGCAATGATGGAATTTGAACATACGGCTCTTGCGCCGCTGTTCTGATGACCGTTTTAGCAATAGCACCGCCATTTTTATCGGTTACTTGGCTCCAAGCGTAATATGACTAATGGGGTGTCCGACCTCAGCGGTCACATTTGTGTCATTATGCAACCTGGATTGGCGGTACCCAATTCTGATAGCATGATCCCGAACGGAATCCTTCTTAGGTAACCTAAATAACACGGGTGTTCGTCACATTGAAATCCATTGACCAAATTCCTCAAAATTTCTTAGTTCCGACTCTAGAAGAAATAAACAGTATTGAAAAATACTGAAAACCCGAAGAATCAGGAGACTGATCTTTCCCCACTCCTTCTCGACTTGTTGACTGAAGGTCCAATCATCGTTTTGGACGTGGATGTAGTATTGGGAATAGAAATCGGAATCCGATAGCGCGAGCGCGGATTCGGACTGAAAACTCACTAAATAGCGCAGTCAGGTAAAAACCAAGACGAGCTGTAAATAGAGTTAATTCTATTCAGAAAATCATCCAAATAAATCTCACAAGCATCCAACAATCATTGGTCGATTCTTCATTGTCCAACAATGATACCGTTCATTTGGTTCCTTTCTTGCATTGAGCCAATCCTATTGGTGCCACCTGACACCACGGGATCGGTCGGTAAGTCAGATTCCTGATTGGCTGTCTGTAGGCTGTATAGTGTTGGCTGCGTACTCGTCGCACATAAGGCAACAATCAAAGATAATTCGATGTCTTCAGGGGAAATGCTGAAATGGGTGTCTTTGTCAGCTCGGAAAGCATATCTGAACAAGTGCTGAGATAATGCGATCTGAATGCATGAAGGACGGTAACTTCAGATGAATTGGATGCTATTACAAGGCATTAATTAAGTATTCAAATTGTTATTTGGCAGATTTGGAGTTTGTATGTCGATTGTGAAATTAAGTGAATGATGCATTGGTGTCACTGGCGTAGGACAGAACAGGTTCATTTCAAATGGTGCAGAAATGGAAGATTGGCTACGGAGGATGAGAGTTTCGAGATTAAAGGGTCAGAGGTACACTAACGGTTTGAATGCGTCGGTATTGCAAGGTGACGAGGTTTTGGTGACCAAACGAGGAGCTCTTTGAATGTATGGAAAGCCTTAACTAAATTTTATTTCATGGGAGAAATGGAGGATTTGGGTCGTTTTGATGATGAATTCGTCGTGTAAATGAGGTGTGAGTTGAAAACATCTATGTGACGGGCTTTGGTATATCGTGTAAATTCAAAATGAGAAACGGTCCGATCAGCTGCCCGGTGGCAGAGTGACTAGTATGCTTGCGTTTTATCTGCGAGGTCCCGGATTCGATCCCCGCTTGGGTTGATGGATTCGCACTGCTGATGAGACCCAACTAAGTCGAACAGCTGTCCAGTGCTTCCTGGATCTTATTGTCGGATCGATGCTGGACTGATGCAACTACACCTATGTAGTCAACAACCTAGGCCGCTATCAGATCAGAGACAGAAATGATCTTATCCAAAACTTCCTGTTATACAATCTATGTATGACGTTGCGTTTGCTAGATACCGTTGGTGCTTAATTCAACAGATCATAGTGTCGTTAAACACTCGCAAGAAAATATCAAAATCTTCAATTCAGCCTAATCAAGGTAACTGCTTTCAGGCTTTTGAGTATAAACTTATAAAGTGTTTATGTGTATTTCGAAACAAGACTTGAGAACACATTTTGCTTACATTGCAGTCAGACATGTTTTCAAAATAGTCAAAAATAACACACAAAACTATACAGAATTAGTAGTATACTGTCTTAGAAGCAGTATGTCACGCAGAGTTTTAAAGTAAAACATTTTTTTCCTGTATCCACCCCTGGCAAGGAAGGGCCCGGATCGAATTCAACTGGACTTTGCCTATGTGAGCACACCTTTGAGAGATTAGGTCGAATTTTACGTGAGTTGTTCTGGTCGTGCGATGATAACATTTTTTATCTACAGTCCGGTAAGCTTTGAAATAACGACGAGCAAGTGCACCTTTGATACCGAACACGTGTAAAGTTGTATCAATTAGTTTTAAATGATCAGCCGGATCGAAAACAAGGATTAATCTGTTCATTCCGAATCACATCTACCGCGTTGCGCCCGTAGTGGGACAATACAACTAACAGTTCTCAGGTTTAACCTTTCCCTGAAAAGACCAGAGAGGTGAAGAATACTTTTCGATCATTCATTCTCGAGCTTATACAATATTATACCATCACAAGTTAACAACAAGGTCGTGAGTGACAAATTAAACCGGGGTGGAGAGACGGGGTTACAGGGGTGTTAACATTTGACTAAACTGATTACGTAATACGATCATTCAGTAATTGCTTGATTGTCTGAACAACGGTCAATTACGTAATATCGTCGAGCCAATTTCAATATGTGAATAATCCACTTTTGATAGCACGAATCGGAGTGGTCAATCCAAATAGCTACTGCCTCGCCCATGCAAAGTATAATTTGCCTCAGTTGTTCAGGAAGATTCGTCGGGGTTCTATGGATGACTTTAAATAACCTTGATCACATGTGTTGATCAAGTGCTCCAAAATCAAGCTACGAACGGCTTTTGTTCGTCCTTTTCGCAATCAAGCTGGATGATGCTATTGGATCTGTTTGATTAACTGACGAGTGGTACAACCGTTGTAGTCTGTTCCACTGGAGCGCGTGAAGTGACTGACACAGAAGTGATTGAAAGTGATAGTCGATCTTTAAGTTCTTAAGCAATGAACGGATGGGATGAGTAGAATGTTATTGTCATATTACTAACAGACATCTTTATTGCTAAGTTGGAAAACTATGAACCATAAGACAGGATGCTTGAAGTGGATACTTATTGTCGGTACATTAATGACACCTTTGCCATTGGTAACGCCACAACAAATGTTCCGCAACTTTTGTTAACGTTCAACAAAGCACATAAATCGATGCATTTTACACTGGAACCTGAAAGGGCTGAATGCATTTCCCTTTATCGATGTGCTGCTTTCCCGAAGTGAGAATGGAACCACTGAGAAGAGCGCGAATAGAAAGCCAACTTGGATTGGGCAATACATAAACTTCCACAGTGCAGTGTCGGTCAAGTCAGTGATTAAAAACTTTCGGACGAGGGATTGTTTCTTTCACAGGCGATAGGTGTCCATCAAGGGTACAATTAATTAAATACTACTAACAAGTTTCATAAAAGAAGAAACGAATGCCAGTGACCTGAGGAATGAATGCACTTTATAGGAGTGAAACCCACCTTTTGAGAAGGTTTATTAAAAGGATCTTGATGTGTTGCCGTTCTGACTAAACACTCTTTACTAAACTGGCATCAAACCTCAATTCATTAATGATGAATTTATTTTATCTGTCCATAAACATGTATTTTAGGTGATAACCAATAATCCTAGGGCTCTCCTAGTCATAAACCACAGACACAAGGAACATCACCGATGGATTTTTCAGTTAACAATCGACAGTAATTTCTGCACTGGGTAGATGAGTAAACGGTTGTAAATACAATTGATATTTCAAAGCATACCTTAGCAAACGATCTTATGCATACTACTACTCGTGTTTAGTGTTTTTGTTCACAAGCATTCTCGGCAGTGAGAATCACCAGATGGATAAGCATATCCTGAGAGACCACGAATAGGTGCTATTTACAAAACCAGTGGAAGAAGACACCCGTGTGAATAAGTCCTCGCTTTCGCAATATCATTTATTGCTGAACGTAAATACAGACCGTTGGAGTGAACGTCGAGTTGGAGGGGTTATTAAGGCGAACAGAGCAACAGATGATCAAAACCCATAGGAAGAATCACACTGAGGAAACCTCATAGGCCTAAAAACGAATAAGTGAGGAATAAGCTCCCTCAGAAAGCGGTTTTCTAATGGGTTCATTTAACTACAGTACTGGCCGATTGTGATGCACTAAAATATTTTCTTTTTGATTAAAGGTACTTTCATTACATTTATCATCCTTATTAATGCTTTAGGCATGGACAATAATTTATATCTTATCTACTTCGATGTACGTAGTTTCTGGGCTGCGTGATTGTCAATTAAACGTGCCTGACCTTGAGTGCCAAGAATAAATGATCTGAACATGAGAATTGCGAAAGTGACTTCATAACAAAGTTGGTGGGTTTGACACCGAAGAGACTCAAAAAAGTTCTAAAGAA
>UZAN01041116.1:9570-27324 GCA_900618425.1 Echinostoma caproni
CCAGGGCATCATCCATAGTGGTAAAACAGGTTGGACTGCTCAAACGTGTTTTTGGATCGCTTGAGCCGGCTTTGTTTCCACGTCTGTTAGCCACATATATCCGTCCATAAACCGAGTACTTAATTCAAGCCTGGAACCCATGGCTGCAGCGAGATCGGAAGGCACTCGAACATCCGCAGAGAATGGCTACCAAGATGGTCAAAGGTCTACATTCCAAGACCTATGGCGAAAGATTACAGCTCTTGGGGCTATACTCGTCTCAATATCGCCAAATCAGAGGCGATCTGATCTTACTGTATCGGATTTTCCAACAGCTCAACCATCCATGTCGATCTCTTTTGGTTCTATCAACCAATGTTCATCTCAGAGGGCATTCACTGAAGTTGGCACTCCAAAAGAGCCATCTCGACCGCAGACGCCATTCGATTGCAGTCAATGTGCATCAAATGGAACTCTCTACCACCTCACGTGGTCTGTGCGCCAATATTAGTTTCTTTCAAGCGTCAGCTTGATGATGCTCTGGCAAAGTTTATGTTTCAGCACCCAACTACATAATATATTCTCCTGTGCTCGTCAAAAACATTACATTGCTATTTTACTTTCATGGACTCAGTGTGATCTTGTGAATCGTGTTCCGAACCAAAGTGTAAACACCTTATGGGATTTGATAGGCAAAGTCTTTGTAAGTTTTTTCCCATAATGAAAATTTGAATTTGAAAATAGTATTCGCAAGCTAACCCCACAGCAAAATCCTACAAAAATCAATAAAAGTCTTTTGATAACGAAGGTGAGCTGGACAGTAAACGCCTTTTGTTACAAAGCAACAAGTCACATGAGTATTCCTAACTTTTATTCCAGAGTATGCGCTTGCAAGCTCTCATATTTTAACCAACTACTAGAGTATCATTTTTATTTTGAGAAAATTGCATAATTCACCTGTAAAACAACGGTACTTATTGATCTGCCATCAACGAAGAGGACTACGTTTGTTATCATTGTATAATAACTGAATATAGGGAAGAAAAAAGGCAACATGAATCCAAAAGGGTCTGTCGTGTATAGGGAATCTTTCACAGAACCCTCCCATTGAATTTTATACAGTTTCGGAGTTTTCTGCATAAAATGTACCCGTTTTGATAATAATTGTAATTGTGATTTTCAATTTCTTATTGGTCTTTAATATTATTTTTTCGTATCAGTGCACTTAAGCAAATTTTCAAACACAAGCACTTTCCTCCTCTACGCTCTTTTTTATCGTTGGTTCTTATAGTGTCGAAAAACTACGTTCGGAAATTCCTTTTGCCCTCCATCATTCTACAAATGCCCCTATGTGAACTGTGTTGCCTGAGTGGAACGCTGTTTTCTTTGTGACAGAGTAGCTCACTCATGAAACAGTCAAAAGATTGCAAAAACGGAATATGTCTGATGTCTCAGACCCAGCTAATTGTCCATATCTCTAAGTTCGCCTGGGCGACAACTTCTAATGAGGGTAGCTAACCGCGTTCCGCTGTGGTCGAACGACCTCATGAGCCAACCAGGCGCGAAAGGTCGAACGTTGAACAACAGTCACTTGGAGCTACCTTTCATGGCTCCAAACGCACTCAAAACTAGGTTTACGATCAACCGTAAAAATACATTTGAGTTACAGTACTGTAGTACTGTAGTATCACGACGAGACTACACCTTGACGTGGTGTGATGGCTTGTGCACCTCTATGACCCAACGAGCTACACCGGGTGGCTTTTATCAAGCCAGGAGATCTAATCATGCCTGGAAGGTCAGTGGGTAGAGGTCAGATTCAGTTCAGTCTCCTGGTCCTCCAGGTTGTGGGTTCGACTGGAATCGGCGTTTCAGTCGGTAAAAAGCTGTGGAGGAGTAATCGATCCTAGTAAATGGACCTCCAGTTCGCCTCACCCTCTGCATTGCGGTTAGGTTCATGTTAGAACTAAAGGCTTTGGACGAGAACCCTAATCATTCTTCTGCTTAGTGGCTGGACACCCTGGCAGTATCCGTACATAAAGCTCAAATGAACACACAAACAAAAAATAATTCCATACTGCATCGGTCTTCTTGCAGGATAATCAGGACCGCGCTGCCTTTTGCATCGAGCGGGGTGGGTAGTGATAAGTGGACTACTGCTCAGATATCCCAACCTTTGTTTAACTCTTTGTCTTCTGTACCCTATCCCTTTACTCCTTCTTTCGATCCGTGATAGTCTCTCCCAGTAAGACAGTTATGCTTGGACGTATTTGCGCCGTGAACCGGGCAGTTTCTTCGTGATTCCAAGGCAGTCAGCGTGCATGTAACCCATGGACAACACAGTAGTCATATTGACATTTAAATCCCAAAACGATGANTGAGGTGCCGATAGGATGTTACTTTCTTTTACGTATTTGCAAATGATAGTGGATTTCCCAGGAAGAACCAACTGCTTATCTATCTCAATGTCCCTTTGAGTGCATCTCGAGCATCAAACATAGCTCAATTGAGGTTTCATTTGTTTGATGAATACTTTTGCCGGACCATCGGTGATAGCGCTCCTAAGGAATACGCGGCACACTTTATTTCATGTCGGTCATTGCAACCAACTGAAGATATTTTCCTATTCCTTTCACTTAAGACAAATAGTATTCAACGTTCTAGAGTGCAGATATCATAAGGAACACATGGGGTATAATTTTAGCCGTCACTGGTGTTTTGACCCTCGAAAGACAGAAACTATGCAGTTGTATTTCAATGATTGAATCTGTGATCCTGAAATTAGCCAATTAAAACTTGCAATCCGTTCTCCAATCTAATCTAATATATATAGTACCCATTACCAACGGAGTACTTTTGTGTGAATCTTGGTTTCCCGTTGATGTACGAGAATCCTTAAACAAGTCGGTTATTAGCTGCCTAAATCCCCAAAACATAGTTCTTAAGTTTGCTAAGGACATGTAAGCTGCTGAAAAATGTGTTTTTCAACAGATCATGGTGAAAGGTTGTTCTGTAAAACTTCATATATGTATATATATGTATTATTCATGATTAGAGAAATTTATAAATATAAAGGCTTTGAAATCTATTCTTCATTGATATGTGATCGAATGTGGTTAGTAAGATATTGTCTATAACTGCTAAAGAAAGGACTTGTTTTCATATATTGTTTCAACCCTAAGCTTACCATGAGACGCATCATGTATCTACTCAATTGGAACACACGAAGATCAGAACTCAGCAGTGTACCCATGAATCTCGCGTATGCTCATACATGTCATTAAGGCACTTGGATTTTAGCAAAATTAGTACACGAAAATATTAATTCAAACAAAAGCTATTCAACTTGTTCAATTACAACGGATTCCACTTGAAGAAAAAGTGCACTTCGGCCTGACTATTGATATTAATGAGAAAATACTTAGTTAGTAGTAGTAGTTAGTAGATTGTAGAAAAAACTTGACAAAGTTTGTCACCAATAGTTTCGCCTCGTTTTTGCTTTACAGGACTACGGTGCTCATTAATTGGACACTGTTAAGAGGTCTTTCGTAAGTACACCGTTAAATAAGGCACTGTTTTGCCTATAAATACAGAGTTTACTTTAGTCGTCTTACATTGCAATACCACCTTCCTGGGTCTGATCGTCAAACATAACAGAGAAAATGCGTTCGTGGTGGTAAGTTGACGTAAAATTTGTTGATCAGAGTGAGTTGTTCATACATATATATATGCATTATTTAACCTAATTAATTAAAAAATGCAGCTAGTGGTCCGATATTTGAAGTTTAAAGGTATTTTCGTTGAATAAAACCAAAGTTGATATTTTATAAACTGGAGTTACTAACCGTTGTTATTTATTAACTAATTGGGTATCTTGCCAATCGTGTGTTGGAGAAAGGAAATATAACTTTCCTTATTATCCGTCCTTAATGCAGATAAGTTTTCTCTACAGACATACCTAAGTATATATACTGCACGAACTCCCGAGAAAAACCCTAATTATTCCGTTCTATAACATAGTTATTCTCAATTATGCAATTTGTTTCATAACATTACTACTCTCGCTGCTTCACTATAATTGTTACCAAAACACACTGTTCATTATATCTGATTTCATATTTGATTTCATGAAGTTATGTAATCCAACGGTTTTCAAAAAGGGCAGAAATGAAGGTAGTTTAGCGTAAATTTAACCCTTGGGGTATTTAAGAATTAACTTGCTTTCACTACGCATTTAATGAAATATAGTTTAATTTGATGTATTTATTTAAAAAAGAACCTTAGGCGTTTATCTGATTATTTCATAGTATGTTGTAAACTTTTCAGTGATACAAGATTCCTCGTTGGTCCAAGGGTTCAAGCTATATACGGACACAAGGCGGTATTTGCATCTCGATGTTCGGCAATCAGTACCATTTTACTACCAAACAGCACTGAACTAATGCAGTCTGCACGTAGCTCACATCTAATCAAAGATGTAGAACCCGACGTTTTTCGTCTAGTGTCCCGTTTTATCTACACAAACTGTATCACATTTGAAAATCTGCACACCAGTAAGGTATGTGATAAATTTTCCTTTCTTACTGAGTTCATTCAGCTAATCGAACTTATGTATGCTGCTCTGCGATTTCAGCTTACGGAACTCGCTAAAGTAATGAAAAATCTGACTACAATATTGAGTGATTTCTTACCATTCCAACTAGCTCGTGGAATCTCATTTAGTGAGTCTCATAGACGACAACACCGTCTTTGACCTTTTGAATATCGCTGTGAAATATAAGAGTACAGATTTAGCTAGTACTGCTATGGCCTTCATTCAGACAAACGGATCGGTAAGACCTTTTCTCGGTTTTCCAATTTTTGTTCAAAGTTATCGAAATTTTATTTTGAAATTTACTTGTACGTTTCTCCTTTTAATAGAGCGATATTTATAGTGTCATGCATAATCTCTATCAGACCTGATATTTTAAAGGTAATATTCTCATACCAAAAGCTCCATCCTCTCTGAGGTTGAGTGCTTTAGTGAATGGATCAAGCAGTTGTTCTGAAGCACTGCAGAATGTTTTTAGTCTACTGATTCCAGTCCTAATGTTTATCATATTACTTCCCTTACGGGGGATCTGAGGATTGAATTGAGAAGTTTGGAACTGTACATCCGGGCACTGATCGAGTCGATGAAACACAGATAGATATATCGAA
Source organism: Echinostoma caproni (assembly GCA_900618425.1). NCBI lineage: Eukaryota > Metazoa > Platyhelminthes > Trematoda > Plagiorchiida > Echinostomatidae > Echinostoma > Echinostoma caproni. The sequence goes on from UZAN01041116.1 coordinate 14,749, forward strand.
TAGAGTAGTCAGAATGATTTGGTTTCAGACCAGTATAGACGAAGATTACAATTCAACTTTGCAATATCTTGAAGGTGAAAGTCACCTATGTGAATTGGTGATTTCGTGGGTTGTTGAGACTGGAAGCGTCCCGATTTCTTCTGCATTATACGATAATTTACTTTACGTCAATTTCTCCCATGACTGTTAAGGTAGTGCGAAATCAAGACACTTAAAGTAGCAAGTATGCTTTTATGCTTTTTAACTACTTGAATTACGTAGAATACGAAAACAAAATGTTTGTTATAAAAGAGCTCATTTGAAAATTCCTCAATATACAATATTTGCCCAGGCAGATGTTGAATTAGTAAACCAAGTGTGATTTGTATTAAGTAAAGCAACAGATTGCATTGATCTGGTACCATCCTTTTGGAGTCAGCTAGTACACCCACTTATGAGTTATTCCATGTTATCATTGGTCTGCCTCTTCCGGTTGCCATGTTGTTAGTTATGACCTTGTAAGGAAATTGTCGATAATGGTTTAATGTATAAGAAAAAGAAAAGAATACTGCAATCAGTCAAAACATATGATATGTGTGCATCGAGATTAGTACAGTAAAACTAAAATAGACGCATTAATTGTATAGACTATGAATCTATGTGGGACACACACTTAATCATCGAGACAGGATCTGACTGGGCAATTGAATTTCTGCCGGGAGGTGGCGGCCCGGTGGTTACGTCACCAAATTATCACCCCAGGGACGAATGTTCGAATCCCACCATCACCACCTAACTTTCCCCATTGGTGTGTTGTATGGTACCCCTTTGATCGGCCGCCTCCCCCTTCCTGAAAGTTGTATCACTGTGTATTCAATAAAGTAAGTAAAGAAGTAAAAATGAAAAAAATTAGTGGACTGATGTACATGAGATACAAATTGGTTTTCTTCGATCGATACCGAAAACCATAATTCATACCATTACATTGCTGTCAGTGGGATGCTGATCATTGATCACAAAAACGAATCCTTCCTTTCTTGTTATCATTTTACTTTATAATAAAAAGCCTCGGATCGATAGGATAAAACTGAAAGACAAATCCGACTTTATGAATAAAAACCTGTCAAACCATTTTAAAGATCGTTTAAAGTACAACTTTAAACAAACAGAATGAACGAAACAAAATTCTTTTCAACAGAAACCAAAATTTCAAGTCCAGATTGAAAACGTTATAGTGTTCCACCAGAACTGATCCTTTGTTTGTGTGTGCATGAAATGAGATGAGTAGAGTTATCATTGGTATATAGAACTGAAGTGTGATGAAATAACGATGTTATATGTTGAATCACACTAAGATAAGAACAATACTAGCAGTGCTAGAACTTTGAACAGTTTTGACCAAGTGTTTCATCTGTACGATATGAACTCTTGCAGAAATTTGAAGTGGCAGCAAGTCCGATGAGAGGATGAATCCAGCGACACTAGCTGAGTCAAAAAGTCAAATGATTGGTAAAAAATCAAACAGATTATTCTCAAGTAACTACGAAACAAGAGCACTGTGTTCATGTTTTCCTCCATGATTGTCCTCGATGGTTACTATTATTAATATAATGTAAAGAACTCTTGTCTCTTACCGCTTTTTTGACAGCTTAAAGTCAAGAACCGGGTTTCTACGGATCAGCACACTCGGTTTGAGATTTACTACTTCTTTTATGGCGAATACTTTTGGGTATACTAACTATAGAGAGCACAATGAAAATGTTACTATGTGAGAAAAACCCGTCAGGTATATTCTACACAATACCCCTCTTACTTTATTCTTTAACGTGTTTTACTACAAAAATCCAAATTCCTCATTGCCCATTACGCATAAACCGTAATGCTTGCATCACTTAACAAGCTTTAACATGATCCATTGTTTTCGGAGTTTTTCCTGATCTGGCAGTTTGGTTCAAAGCATTGATTCGTGGAATTTGGATGTATGTCTTGTACAGTAATTAACTTCCGACACCATTCCTTCCTAGTGTCACAATCTTGTAACCCCCTTCTCCTGACCCGCTCACATTTTTCTGGCTCAGAGTTTGCTCAATGCGAGCAATCCGGCTATTAACACTCTCACTCCAGCCGCAATGACTATGATTCTTCAAAGTGATGAGCTTCCCGTGGATGAAATGACTCTATTCCTAATGGCCGCTGAATGGGCCGAAGTTTACTGTCTTAATGACGGACAGCAGTTTAATCAGATTTCGCGTAGCAAATCAAGCACACGCGCTTCATTAAATCCGCTAACAAGTTCCAAAACCAATCAGTGGAGTCCCCGATCAACTTTTCACGGATCATTCGGTGCATCCACAGTCAGGTCTGCAAGAAAAAAACGAGCAAAAACAAAAAGGTTGGTATCGGAAGTGATGTCAATGATACGATACGCATTGCTAACTCCGGATCAGTTGAGAGAAATCGAACAAAAGGAGGAGTATCGGGAACTCATCCCAGTGAGTGGATAGATTCAAACTGGTTGTTCTATGGATTTTTTTATAACGCTTTTGTCAGTAACTGTTTGAGTATATATAATATAATACTGATAATAGAACTGTGTTACTCAAAACGATTTCCCCGGAAGCACATAAACACAGGGTGCGAGACTAAAAATGGGTTAAAAGTAAACTAAAAACGCAGAAGACACAAAAATAATCAGTTTTTGCTCAAAGTTAGCAACATTCTTGCTTGCGTACTGCATATAATTTCAACTTTGTTTGTGTTTTTACTTTTGGGATTGAAAAAGGAAAAATTGCATTTACACCACTGACTTCCGTTTAATGCCATATCCCGCAATGTCTCCAGTAGAATCTGAATCTTTGCGGCCCCAATCTGGAAGCCCCGAAGGAAGCTAGATCGGAACACAATTTTTTCAACCCCGTACGCCACGTCATAGCCCACCCACCTCGCTGTTTCTTTCAGTCCGGATCAATGTTTGCTAAAAGTGCTCGGCAGAGCAGACGTTGTTTAGGCGGTGCAGTGAAATGAATACGCTCAGCGACTGACTTTCTGGCTCTGACACATTGTCTGATCCCATCGTTAGGCGATGCTTCATCCATACGCATAAAACTTTTGCGTAAAAAACGGTTGTCGAAGACGACAGTCGTCTGATATGATCGGCTTAGATTAACCACGTTTCGTAATTGCAGGACAACGGGGCACGTACCGTTGTATGATGTACATGCCCTTTCCATGAAAGGGATAAGTTACGCCGATACCAGCGATGTCGCATATTAGCAAACGCCCATCTTGCTTTGATTACACGTTGAGAAATCTCGCCCAAACACTTGCACCAGCTGTTATACAACTCCTGAGGTAGACAGGACTGTTGAATACTTCCAGGGTGTCATTACCCAATGAAAAAGCAGAAGTTTCCTGCCAATCTTGTAGCAACACCTTGAAATTAGACAAAATAAAAGGCATACCATACCGATCAGCCCCGAATTCCCAGCATTTCAGCATGTTTGGAATAGCCGGTGTGTTGTCACCGAATAAGGCAATACCATAAGTATAATCCAAGGCTGCGACTCTGCCTATAGGAAGAAGCTCAATGCCAGGTTTTTTTTCTGGTCATCATCTGTGGTAAAGTTGAAGATAAACGGAAAGGTGGGCAATCGTTTCGCACCCCACTAGTGACGGGTGAGAACTCACCATAGATCCCAAACTTTTCCGATTTCTGATTGTAGAATACTTTCAAACGTAGGACATACTTCTCGGGTACCCCGTATCCTGGTAAAAAGGTTCACAGGGGAGGGTGATCGATGGAGTCAACAGCTCCGATGTCCAAAACAGCGCGTTAGTTTGCCACCTATGCGTATGTTTGTGTTCCAGTAGCTGACGAAGGGGGCACATTTAATCTGTGCAACCCAGCCTTCTCTTCGCTGATTCTTCTTTCACGAATTGGATTTAGTCTGCTTGATAAAACGGACGCTGACAGCTCCGGCACTGATGGAATCAGTGATTGGAACGAACATAGCCACAGTCCTTCTTGTTAATAGATGTAAAACTATGTAAGGGTACAGATTCATCTTACCAGGTCTTCGGAAATGATGAGACAAGCTCTGTCACGAAAAATTATCCATCATCTTCAAAAGGCCAGTGGTGGTTTGTCTGATGCAGGCTCCCTGTAGCTCTTCAGGGTTTGGGCCTCCTTTCAGATCTCCGGGTAGGAATATTCTCAAGAGAACTACTTGGAGTAAACTGCCCGGGAGACTGGTTGAACTACTTTGTGAAGTGTTTTACTCAACGTCCCAAGCGCTATCGATACTGCACGTTGGCGAGCTGTCTATTTCGTAAATTGTCTCACCGTTTTTTGGGGATAGTAACACGGATGAGCTGGAAAAGCTGTCTATTGTCTCCACAACTAGCTACTGATTCCATCCCCTTTGCACGTAGCGACTAGCAGGCTTTTCGGTCGTTTCTCAAGCTCTTCGTGAGTTTGCGCCTCGAAGATAAGCGATATTCATTGGGCTTTCTGTCTACCGGGGTTACCCGACGCCCATGAAGAAGTCGGGGGAGTTACAATTGACCGCTGAGATCACAACTGTTTGGATTTTCTAGATGTTTTGCGTTTCGATTTGTTGCTCAGTTTTGACCTGCACTCTTTTATGTGATAGTGGTTAGCCTGGCTGCCAACTCGCTTTGATAGTCAAGGAGCACGATCGGGTCAGCAAGCGTGAACTTGTCAAGCTGTTTACCTTTCACTCTTTTCTGCCACCAACTTGCTCAGAAAAATTTGCACAAACCAGTACTTGGACAGAATATACGCAGGTAGACCAATAAAACCGACAGCCTTTCACACTCCATCTCTATTTGTAGCTATTTACTACGTGATCAATATGAGTCCACGTCTGTCCCGAAGGGGGGGGGGGTGAAGTGCCGCTTTGTGTATTTGAAGTTCGTGCTAACGAGAAACAGACTGCGTTCGGAGCATATCTTCATTATCTGAAAGACAGCTATCGAGACCATGATGGCTGCCAAGAAGAGCCTCATAAGGCGACAGACGGCCAGAGCATGTGTTTAAGTTTCCGTCCAGAATCAGGATATTTGTCTTGGAAGGCGCTCATATAAGTTGTGATAGAAGCCAATTTTGGCTGTATCCGGGCTACAGTCTGTGAAAGCAAATGCAGAAATCACGAATAAGCAACTTCAGTTTGATTCCTCTTTTTTGATCTTACATGAACCGCGGAGGCTCACTGGGCATATTTGACTGTTTATCGGGATCCGTTTTACGTGTGAGTAGAAAAATCTGGGATAGCCTTGAATGTATTTGTCTATGGTCAAAGTGTGGGGATGATAATACACGGCTGCCTTCAAAAATTCAACTACTTTAAAGAAAATGTAAGTTTTCTGCCCGAATTTACCCACTTACCCAGTTCGGTTATACTTTTAACAACTTCGCAAAAGAAATTATCCGGAATACTGGTGATATAGTGAACATTTCAATAAGGTGCAAAGATCCGTATAAATATTTGCCCTTCTTGTCACCCTTAACACCAGACCGGAACGGGTGATCTTTGTGGTGCTCGGGAAATTGCTGTGACAACCAAATCGTCCCATTCTGAAGTGGGTACTAGGGGCTAAAAACGTTTCCAGTGATACACAAAACATACTGAAAATTGTTTTTTCTGCTGACTGGGACTCTCGTCCCTATTGAAACTTGAACAATCTAGAGTATGCCGGAGAACGATACATATACTTCCACGCATTCCTACTCATGCACACAGGCTTGAATTTTATGTAGGAGCTGATTGAGCGAATGAAATTTTATTTAAATCTATTACTCATTTGGATACGGTAAACACTCTTCAGTTAATTCCATATTGCCATACCTAGTCTTTTCATTTATATTATCTTGCTAAAGGTAGATAAATTATTATTCGGTTGAAATGCATCACACTTTTCTATTTTAAACTCATTTTGTATAATACGCTGTTCTATCCATTCATTACAGACTAAATGTCTCGCAGATGCCTGGCGTATTTTGACTTTCAAACAAACCGGTGGCCATACGGACAGTTCATCGAGTTTACCAACCACGGTGGCAAAACGTAGAGCAGGCTCGTTTGTCGGGACCAAGAAAAAGCAGAATGGTGAAATCTATTCAGCTTGAGGATTTTTCTTACATGCACCGCATCAAGGAAAGATTACCGGAAGTGCCCCTTCCACTTAGTTGCTTCTCTGAAACTTGCTTAGGCTCCATCAAAAAGCATCCCGAACTGGAAGTGTATATCTGTGGTTAACGTGACGAGCACCAAAACCACAACATATTTGCATTTACGTCTAAGAACTACCTAAATGCTGTTTAAGTAGTCAAAAACAAAACACGGAATGTCTTGTCTTCAACGTTCGCTGAGTTATCTCTTGATCGTTTCATTTACCACCGTCACAGATCCAATCCAGAGGTAAGTAACCTTCAAGTGAATGCTAAATTGAAATTCTTCCGAAGGTCTTGCAAAGTGATGTTTGGTTATATGAATGGTGGTGTTATGCTGTAGAAAGGAAGATATCCTCGAAAGAAGTCAAAGATAGGTGATTTGTTTCATTTAGTCAATGGCAATTTACATGATCTTCAGCTCGGGTACAGGTAATAATGAGGGTAGAATTTTCGGAAAACTCCAAGGAAACAGTAAATAAGACTATAAGTTATATCTTTGTATCGTAACTGTCATGGTTTACTACACACTGTCTCGCAGAATACGTTTATTTGATCCAAGCTCCGCATTACAGTGGAACACAGGTCCGTGATCGTAGATGAAAACTGAAAATCCCTTAGATATGCCGATTAATCTGGGGACTTGTGAAGTTTAGGTTTCGATAACTGCATTGGTTAGCATTCCTTGCTAAATCTTTTCTCCGATTGTTGAAAGGACGGACATGCTGTTTCTTTTTCCCTGAAGGCACCCACATTGCGGAATGCTATTTTCTTACAGATATACTAGCGTCTTCTTCTCGAGTATCCTTTTAGTTCATTGGCTCTCCAATGAACGCTCCCAGATCCTCAACATTTGATTCGCTTGATTGGCGTGTCATTTGTTCTACTAAAGTCTTTTGTGCTTGTTGAATATGAAAACATTCCTAAAGAGAATATACCAACGGAATATGAGTTTATTGAGCAAGAATAGTGATAGGTTTCGGGATAGGTTCGTGCATACAAAACATATCCCAGAGATAAAATAATAAATTCGGTTGAAAATATGGAAAGTAAGGGATTGAAGGAGAATATAATTTCATTTCACCTGTTCGCCGAGTTTGTCAATTCGTTTCGAAAGGTTTTAAACGTTTTTAAATTGTTGACACTGTGGTTATGTGGTTGCTGAATATCCACCCTTCGAGAAGTATGCTGCGAATCCTTGACTGGACTTGACTTGACTTGACTGACTGACTATCACTAGCCGAGATGTCATATTCAGTGCTTGTGATGTGGTGATGAAACGTTTGCAAACAGCGAAATGAAATTCAGTTCACCCGCACTACGAGAACGGATTCTCAATCTTTTGTCAGTAGAATATATATTGACAATCACAGAAATTGTTTCGTATAAAATACCAAAAAGCTAGAACTGAAAAGCGGAAGGCGGCGGCCGTCTGGCTGTTATTAGCACGAACACGTTGAACCCCTGAAACTGACCACATCGGAACTATCATCATTGATCACGGAGAAGCAGTTTGGCTCATCCTATCTGTTTACAAAGCACCCTGCACCGGAGAAAGACAGACGAACATCCAGTTTAAATGAAAAAAGGTCTACTGTTTTTCTTGTTTCACTTATCCAGAAAAATGAGAACCGTAAATGATAAATATGATGCTCACAGTGTTAACCGTGCCTACAAACTTTTCACTGAATGATTTAGCATGATAGACATGGGTTTCCGGACATTTCAGCTCAGCTCAGTTCTTACAACCATTAACCATGCACTTTTGTGCGCCGGTTTTTGGTTGCTGTCTTTCGGTTGCCCATTTGGATAAACACCAGAATGATGATTAGAATGCTGAGAGCAGNCACTGTTTGCAACATCCAGCCATATTACTCAGTGTAACTAACCATCGGTAACTATGATCTGGGAGTCCCGAGCCAGGGAGTTTAACGGGATCTGTGTGAGCCAGTCTCCTGGTCAGGGTTTTCATACCCTCATACCAGATCTTAGTTTGACCACCCTTGATTTTTTTCCAACCTCTACCAGCCTCAGCAAACATCGCTCGCCGTGGCAACCTATCTGGTGACATGTGTAGCACATGTCCCAACCAGCGTAATCTATGGAAGTCGACCACTTGCTCCAGTGGTCGACCGCGATTACCTAAAATTCTACGCCTAACCTCAGTATTCCTCATCCGGTTTTCCCACCAGACAGCGGTATTCGAACACCGACAGTCTATTTCTATTCTGTTCTCATAGTGGCTAAGTTTCTGCACCGTAGAGCAGGACTGGTCGAACTGCGGCAGCATATACTCGACCCTACACAGACAGCCGGATATCGTGATTAGAGGATGCTCGTTCAACCAATCGTATGGACTATTACATTCTATAAAACATGATCTAATTCCATCAATAAAGATAAGCATTTGCTGCTATCAATTCCTCGTGTATTTCATTGGTGTCCGCAGTTCGGGTTGGAGCCAATTCAGTTCTGAGCAGTACAGTACGGATTCTCGTATTCCTAAATTCAGTACTACTCCGATTACCACGTTCATCTAGGGATCCCACTTGAGCGTTCAAGCCTCCAGCGACTACCACAATGTCCGTTGACCGAGCAATTTGGAGCAGTTGAAAGAGGTCCTTGTAGAATTCATCCTTCATTTCTGGTGAACTGCAATCTGTCGGTGTACACGCAGATACGACGAATGAGCATCGACGCTTCGTTCTGTAGCTGTTGATCCGTGTAGAACCATCCAGACGTACGGCGCAAAGTCGGCTGTTAACCAGGATCCAATTGAGAAGTAAACGCTCGGCCTTGACACTTAGCGCAATCCCGACACCAGCAACACCGCGCGCTTCGGATGCGGAGTCATCTGAAATACGGAGAGTGAAGCGTGAGGATGAGGTTGGATCTGAAGAACGCAAGATGATTGAAGTAGGGTCTGGTATGCGTGTTTCGGAGACACAGCATACATCTAAATAGAAGATTTCAAGGGTTCTAGCTAAGATGGCTTGTTGACCGATCTAGTAGAGTGTGCGGACATTAAATACGGCAAAGCGGAAAGGAGATTTTGGTTTCAAAAATCGGATAGCCTCTGCCTGGTTGGCCTCATTATTTGAACACTGGGTGGCACAAAAGGGATGCATCTATTAAGATTTGGGAATGAGAACAGGAAGTGGACTGTTGAGAAAGATGCTTTTCCAAAAGGGTACCTAAGACTTTTGCGCACTGCATACTTCGCGGTTGCCCACACCGATGAAGGAGATTTTCTTCGGGAACCCTAATTGGAGCCTTTGACTCAATAGTCTGACCCACAAGGCAGTGGGGCGTAAATCCAACGCTGGCGTGTGAACGAAGCACCGATGTAGGAGCTTCTAGAGACCTATCACGCAAGGCCTTCAGGTTTCGGTTCAGTTTATTGTTCGATGGTGCGTTGATTATCGGTCCGCTTTTCAGGATCGGCCCTTAGCCTCATGCACCCAATGAGACAAGCGGAACGTGGACGAGACAGCACCTTGTTGGCTGGGGGATGCGCAGCTTGGGTGGAGGGTAGCTGTCCAGTGAAGTGCGAAGACCTCGCCCACCGTCGAGAGGAAGCCTCAGCTGCTCCGCTCCTACATCCATTTAGCGGAGACGGGGGATGGGGGTGGGAGTTAACTGGTAAACTGCCCATCACCGTGTTTATTTACCGGAGTGACCTCTCCAGGGGCGGGTGTGGATAGAAAAAGGAAGCCAGGAGGTGGCCTTGTGAGACTGATCTTCGTCTGGCCTCTACCCATTGACCTTTCAGGCATGATTAGATCAGCCGCGGTGAGGAGCCATCCTGTATAGCTAGCAGGGTCATTGAGGTGCGCAAGCCATCACACCGCGCCAAGGTGCAGTCTCGTCGTGATGGACATTTACACTAAAGCCATACACTATAAGGCTGAACTAACGAGCGGAATCTACAATCCGAGGAGAATTCGTAGATATTTAGTCATAGTTTCTGAGCATGGTCTAACATACTGTAATAAGCAAACTGCTGTCTTGATATTCTTCCAGTCTTCTTAACGTTGGGCTAACACAGAAAACGTTGCACCATGCAATACAGTATCTCCATATATTATTAACCTGTGATCCTTTTTATTTCCATTTGTTGTATATGAGACGGTTTTACAATTACTATTAAGAAAAGGGGAAGTGTCCGATCAACTGAAGCCTGCCTGTTAGCAAGTTGGAAAGGAAAACCCTAGCGGTGGAACAGAACTGCAGTTTATGGGNGCTTAAATTACGGGCCCCTGTGATAGCGTAAGAAGAAAATCACCAAAGTACAACTACAAAAATTAACAGACATATGGTGATTAAAATGCTCACCACAGTTGTTTGAGATTACTTTGATGCCTACTTTAGCACTATTGTACAATTATGGACTCTAAGTCCGTTGTCTATCGAGTACCAGTTTATTTACGAAATTAACAAATACAAGATTACCGCGTGATCGAATGGTACACCAAATGTCACGTGTTCCTCGATTATCGTTTGTGTTCGGCACATCAGTTTCACTCCAGTGTATTTTTCGGGCTCAAGATTCGTGGAACAAGATCAAACCATGCGACGAATAAGGCTATACCAAACTTGGCGATCGCGTGATTCAACCAATCAAGTCCAATATAGGATTATAAATACGTTAGACAAATGAGGTCTCAAAACGATACAAATGACTTGAATCACATGTGTTTTTTGTTGTTGTTATTGTAGTTTCCAATCAACTGTTTGTTTTACTTAGTATAAACTTCATGTTTCTCATTTGTTGACATAAAACTGTCACTTTCACTTAGTTTCAAGTTAATAGCTAACGGGAGAACGTACAATGGGAATAATTATAAAATAAAGAGCTGTTCTACAGAGGCAACATTACCTAAAGTATGGAAAGTGAGTAAATGTGTCGCTGGGTGAGGATAACCAGTAAATTAGTTGAAATATGTTCAACACCAGTCATTCAACCGGTTTCATCCAGTAAATTGTAAGAAAAATGAAGATCACAACAGTAGATTTCACAAATCCTAAGCATCCCCAGTACATGACTGTCCTGAAGTTAAGCAAATAAAGAAACAGTATTTGGGAGGGGTCAACACAAAGGTGGAGTGAAATTTATCGTATGTTCGAACATGGTAAATTCATGAAAAACTTTATCTTGGGAATACTATAACCTTTTCATCTTAAGATGACCGAATATCAAGTGAAGCTATCACAGCCTCAATTTAGGATGCGTGGATTTCGATCACGGATGCCACAGGATCAATTTAAGATCTCCAAATATCAATTTAGGATGTTACAGTATCAATTTAAGATGTCGTGTAGCTATGTGGATATTACCTTGTACAGTACAGAGTGAAAACGTTCGCAGGGACCACTGTGTACCCAGATCTATGTGCGTCCTACCTGCATATTGATCTATGGCCCCCGAAAATATCGTCCCGCTCACAACAAAATATGCACCGACGATGATCTTGTCTGCTTGTTTGCACACAGACTGAACAATACAACCCACGATTCAGTCAGAGCTATGCCACCATGTGCAGACCGAAGTAGGCTTGGTAGAATACGAAACAAAAAGGAGCGCTTTAAGGTTTGATGGGGTCTCTTACACCATGACCTCATTTTTCACTTGGTCAAGCAAACGAGTTGTAGACTGAACAGTGCTCACCACGAACGTCAATGAAGCGTTCTCGGTACAAAAGAGGTGGTAGCGGGCGACGTGAAATGGGGTTGAACGTATTCAATGTTCTGCACAGCACTGAGAGAGACGGTGAATTAGGCTCAGCCGCGTGACAACTGGGACGGCATAGAGTCTTATGCAAAATGTGTACGACTGATATTATGCACTACGAAAGGGGCAAGCACCAGGTCCCTTGTTGTGGTTTAACTATCCGATCGATCGATAAATGAACCCGACCGGTCGTGTGATTTTCGGGCTGGCATGGGAGGAGGATAAGTTCTGAATCCGACGCTGCTTAAGTGTTGGTAGAGAATCACCACAGGAGAATCAGTTGTGGAACGGTATGCCATGTGAGAAATTCGGAATGGAAAATACTCAAGCGATGATGACACTGGGCCAGCGTTTGCCTCGTCTAAGATACACGAACTTATTTTGGAAGCAGGGTCGGTAAACGGATAAGCATGATAAAACTTTGAATTTTTCTTAAGTACGGACTACAATATCCACTAATATAGGCCAACGCAAGACTCTTCTTGGGATTTTCCCAACTGTTATTTTAGTGTTGAACGATCTTGCTAACTATGTCGGAGATTGAATCAAGTAGGAGAGAAGAAACGTTATTGAAAGATGCATATTAATTTTATAAGTCGTTCAGTATATTTTCCATCCTTCTGCTTTTTTAGCAAAATACGGCGAAGATAGTTTTCTAACACCTTCAGAATAGCAG